>JARQOC010000003.1:476011636-476174792 GCA_033576535.1 Allobates femoralis | reverse complement strand
TCAGGTTCATCTCACTTGATGCCTTGGACAATACCATACCTGATTTGTCACTTTCCTGCTGGAAGACCCTAAATATACGGACTCTGTATGACCTTTTTTCTGGTTCGGTTCTCCACTCATTCTCCGAATTACACAACCTCTTCGGTCTCCCACATATAGTATTCTACCAATACCTCCAGATCCGTCACTTCCTTTCTCATTGCATTTACCGTCCTGGGTTGAATCTCCCATACATGAACCGTTACAGAGATATTTTAAGCCCCAATGGTACTAACGGAGTGTCAATTGTGTACAGAGCTTTGCTAGTCCCCATTGACCAGCGTAAATTACCATACATGACAATCTGGGAACGTAGGCTCTCTTTCTAGGCTCCTGTGGACTCGTGGCTCAGGGCCGCAACCCACACTTCCAAATTTTCGTCCTGATATCCTGCATCTAGAACAGGCGAAAAAAATCCAGTTAAACTGGTACCTGACTCCTCTCCGACTTGCCCAGTTTCAACGATCTGCGGATCCCTCCTGTTGGAAGTGCCGCCTGGAAACGGGGTCTATGGAACATGTGTGGTGGCTATGTCCGCGGGTTCAGGGATTCTGGAATATGGCTGAATTATTCATTGCTGAGGAGGTTGGGTTCTCGCTCTCTTTAGATGGACTCATGGCGTTGCTGGGTCTGGGTCTGGATGGTGTCCCCAGAATGGTCCGCCCCATTGTAACTAACATATTAATAGCGGCTAGATTTTGTTTGACCAAACATTGGAAATTACATACCACCCCCTTTAGGGCGGAACTTGTGTCAAGAATCCGGTTGCATCTCCACCACCAGACTGTTCTGGCCCACGACCTGGCCATCAAATCTAAAAGATTAAGTTGGTGGAACCCATGGTTGACCTCCCCACTTGGTCCTGATCTGACCTGACCTGGTTCTCCCTTGGAGGAATATGGACTTTCAGTTGGCTATGTATGGATTATTTCATTACTCCTGTTATTTGTTTACCCGCCTTTATCACTACTGATCTATATGTTTATTCTGTGCTCGCTTATTAACGTTTGCTCTCTTCTTATAACATGGGATTCTTCATCACTATCATCATTGCTGAATGGACCCCCCCCCCTGCTTCTTTCCTCACCTTCCACCTTGTTATGTTTTGATCTATTTGTTTTTCTTTTTTTTTTTCTCTTTGTGGGGCATTTACCCCCAATGTTTGTATAATTGCTAATAATTAATAAAAATCAAATGATTTAAAAAAAAAAAAAAAAAACAAAGTATTAACTCTAGGGGGCCAAATAATATTGCACGACCCACTTTTGAGTTTTTTATTTGTTAAAACAGTTAAAAAATGCAATAAATTTCGTTCCACTTCACGATTGCGTCCCACTTGTTGATTCTTCACAAAAATATTAAAATTTATATCTTTATGTTTGAAGCCTGAAATGTGGAAAAAGGTTGAAAAGTTCAAGGGGGCCAAATACTTTCACAAGGCACTGTATGTTTTGGGTTCAGCTATTTTCAGGTCTCTTATTAAAGTCAATGGAAAAGTTGTGCATGCTTTGGCACCTCTCCACTCCACTATTACTTGTGATATGACACAAGGCGCATATTGTATTTTGGCTGAGGGGCTCCGGTTACATGTCTGTTTTCTAATACCTGCCTACAGCTATGGCTTAGGTAGTGTAGACAAGAGTTATTTTGACGCTATGTTATTACAGCAATACATTCAGAATAAGTTTTTAAAGGTGAAAAAGGAAAACTGTGATAGGAACTTAAAGGGATTGTCTGGTCTAAAGCGGCCGTCACACGCTTCACGATATCTGAAAGATATGCTTGAACGCCCTGATTAAATATCGCTTGAACGATGTCTGTGCGTGTGACGGCAAGATACGACGACGAGAAATGAGAAAATCGCAAAATCGAGATCTGAGCTCCGGAGCTCAGATCTTGCGATGAACGATTAAACAATCTGCTTCATCGTGGTGTATAACACCACGATGAACGATCTCCCAGCGGCTGAGCCTATGCTGGGAGATGGTATATATGGTAAACGTCGGGTTACTAAGCGCTGCGCGGCGCCTAGTAACCCGATGTGTACCATAGTTACCAGCGATCTCGCTGGTCCACATCGCTGGTGAGTCTGTCTGTGTGACATCTCACCAGCGATGTGAGTGATATTGTAAGCGATCGCGCGTGCACGTGATCGCTAACAATATCGCTAGCGATATGGAAGCGTGTGACGGCCGCTTAAGACTGATAATTCTGCTGTCACTTGATGGGACTATAGATTTATCAATCCTCCCAGTGCCTGCACTGGGAGCTGGAGGATTCACCAGTTTCTAAGCCAGGAACACACCGCAATTATGCATGTTCCAGACATCAACACTCGATGTGACTGTAGACTTATCCTCCTCCAAGCTCCTGCACTGGCTGCTGCGAGGAATCACTGGTTTCTAAGATGGAAATAGACTGCAATTATGCATTACGCATGCTCCCGACAACTACATGGTAAGTGGGCATGGCCTTGCTCAATACAATCGTATGGAGGAGGTGTGTCTGACTAGTGGAAACTGCTGTCTACTAGGCACAGCTATGCTGGATACACTTGTATTAAGCGAGGCCTCACCCACTAGTCAGGGGCTCTGGCCAGGAACATGCATACAACATAACTGCAGTCTGTTCTCTGGTTTAGAAACCCTCGCAGTGCACATGTGTGGTTTGAAGCATAGTGTGAAAACATAGATTATCACAGCAAAGCAGCCTTGTGAGAAAATATGATTGATACTTATCATAACCAGTTTGTTCGAGATCGTTAAAAGATTATATATTATGTTTTTTCCTTTTCTGAATTTTGCAAAACTGATATTAGGAGAGTAAGGGGTACTTTACACACAGCGTTGCAATGTCACAGGTTTTCTGATGTTGCAGCGACCTCGCTAGTGAAGTAGCTGCATGTGACATGCTGCAGCGACCAGTGATGAGCTCGCTGATCGCTGATCGCTGTGGAATGTCCAGGACCATTTTTTGGTCGTCAGTCTCCCGCTGGTCAGCATACATCGGCGTGTGTGACGCCCCTCTAACCTAATGTGTTCCTTGGTAACCATTCAAGTTGCTAAGTACAGCGTGCTTTGCTTAGTAACCCGATGTGTACCCTGATTACAAGGGTACACATCAGGTTACTAAGCACAGCACGCTGGTAACCAGGGTACACATTGGGCTACTAAGCACAGGGTGCTTTGCTTAGTAACCCGATGTGTACCCTGGTTACCAGCATTCTCCCTCTAATACAGTAGCGGGACCTCGACATCGTGGAAATGAATAGTTTAGATTCTTTTCCACGATGTCAAGGTCGTTACACGGGTCACTGGTCGCTGAGGAGATCTGCCTGTTTGACAGCTCGCCAGCGACCACACAGCAATGTTCCAGCGATCCCAGCTAGCTCGGATCGTTGGTGGGATCGCTGGAACATCGGTACGTGTAATGGGGCCCTAAGGATCTATTTAATTACACCAACCGGCGGCAGTAAACGACCACCAACTGATGATTATTAACAGATTGGCTGCCATTTAACAGCCTATTTACACAGGTTACACATAACGATGTGCCAGCGACCCGACCAACGATCGGGATCGCTGGCACATCGCTATGTGATCGCTGGTGAGCTGTCAGACAGGCAGACTCACCAGCGACCCATGTATCGACCTCAACATCGTGGAAAAGAATATAAACTATTCTTTTTCACAATGTCGAGGTCCTGCTACTGTATTCAGCGGGAGAACTCTGGTAACCAGGGTACACATCGGGTTACTAAGCACAGCGGTTTAGAACGGCGTCACACACGCCGACGTCTGCTGCCCAGCGGGGAGACCGACGACCAAAAAATGGTCCTGGCCATTCCGCAGCGATCAGCGAGCTGATCGATGGTTGCTGCGGCATGTCACACGCACCAACCTCGCTGTGAGGTAGCTGCAACGTCATAAAACCTGTGACATTGCAGTGATATCGTTAGCGATATCACTGCATGTAACGGGGCCTTAAATCATGCATACTGGAGGATTTGTAAGTGCTCACTCAGTGTGCACAGGCTGCCATTGTTCTTGGCAGGGGGGATGTGTGTTTGTAGAGGACAATACAACATCAAGAAAGATTTTTTGCACTACACAAAAGATAATTTCACATGGTGAAGTAGTGTTTTGCTCAGTCATCAAGTGATTGACATCCTATCTACACATACAGAAGCAGAAAAAGCAATGGATTTCATTCCTATATTCTTGATACTAAGTAGGCAACATCTTTGTTGTTACCACAAAAGTGATTATGAAAGCTATAGAAGAACAAGAATCTTAGGAAAGAACATAATGAAAGTTCTGTTTTTGTACTGATGGCTTTAGGTGTTGTCTGTGGTCCTTACCCTTCTATACCAAATGCTGTAATGATTCCAATGGGAAATGCCTACAAAGACAACATTCTATTTATATGCAACTACGGATATCATCTTATTGGGTCAGAGAATATAACATGTCTGGCTACTGGAACATGGAGTCAGCCTCTACCGCAGTGTAAAGGTAGGTAACTATTATCAGTTAAAGCCCAGCCATATGGTTATTTAATATATTCATAACCATATGCAACAATTCAAGAGAACCTGTTATGTTGTATATGTTGATACTGATGTAAAAAGTTTTTTTCATCCCTAAACCTGTCTAAAAGTACACTGCTAAAAAAATAAAGGGAATATTTAAAACGCAATGTGACTTCAGGTTAATCACACTTCAGTGAAATCAACCTGTTCAGCTATGAAGTAACACTGTGAATCAATTTCTCCAGACAACAGCTAGAAATGATAGGCAATTAACAGGACAACCCCTATAAATTAGTGGTTCTGAAGTTGATGACCACAGATCATTTCTTTGTTCTCATCCTTTTACGTTGTTGTTTTAGTCACTTTTGCATTTTGTCATTATTCTCACCCCTAGAGGTAGCATGATGCGGTGTCTACAACCCCCACAGGAGTTGTTCAGGTAGTGCAAGATCATTGAGAATGGCACATCAATGCAAGCTGTGGACAGAAGTTTAACTGTCTCTGTCAGTACAGTGTCCAGAACGTGGAGCAGATACCAGGAGACAGGCCAGTACACCAGGGAGCGTGGAGGGGGCCATAGGAGGGCAACAATCCAGCAGCAGGACTGCTACCTCCTCCTTTGTGCAAGGAGGAACAAGAGGAGCAGAGCCAAAGCCCTGCAAAATGACGTCCAGCAGGCCACTAATATCAATGTGTCTGCTCAAACTGTCAAAAGCAGACTCCATAAAGGTTGTATGAGGACCCGATGTCCACAAGTGGGTGTTATGCTTACAGCCCAACACCATGCAGGGTAATTGGCATTTGCCAAAGAACCCCAAGATTGGCAGATTTGACATTAGCGCCCTGTGCTCTTCACAGATGAGAGCAGGTTCACACTGAGCACATGTGACAGATTTGACAGAGTCTGGAGACGCCATGGAGACTGTTTTTCTGCCTGCAATATCCTCCATCATGACCAGTTTGTTAGTGAGTCAGTAATTGTGTTGGGAAACATTTCTTTGAGGTGCTGCACAGCCCTCCAGGTGCTAGCTAGAGGTACCCTTACTGCTATTAGGTACCGGGATGAGATTCTTAGACCTATTATGAGACCATATGCAGGTGCAGTGGGCTCTGGGTTCCTTCTGATGCATGATAATACTAGGTCTCATGTGGCTGAACTGTATCAGCAGCTCCTGTTTGATTAAGTCATTGATGTTATGGGCTAGCCTACCAGTTTCCCAGACCTGAATCCAATCAAGCACATCTGGGACATCATGTCTTGTTCCATCGTCCAATGGCAGGTTGCACCACAGACTGTTCCAGGAGTTGACTAATGCTTTAATCCAGGTCTGGGAGGAGATCACTCAAGAGAACATTCACCACCGCTCTTGAGGCAACTGAAGTTGAATCAGCATTAGAGATGGGCGAGTCCTAAAAGACTCGGAATCGCAAGACCCCAACGAGTCCGAGTCAAGGACTCGGGACTCGTTGCGAGTCCAGCGAGTCCAATGTTAATGAATAGGGAACCGAGTAATAGCGAATAATGACATTTACAACTCGCTGATGTGTCTCTGAAAGTGTGCGAGTCCAAACTCGCTGGTTTTTCTCTTATTTGGAGGCTTGGAGCCGATGATGATGCACACTACACTCCCTAAAAAAATTGGTTTTAAGTGCGCACAGCCACCCAGATGTGGTTTGGTGTTGCTGTATGCGTCACTTGCTGGCGGGGTAAGTGTGCGCGCTCACACTTGGCAGTGAAGCCGCACACTACACTCCCTAAAAAAATTGGTTTTAAGTGCGCACAGCCACCGAGATGTGGTTTGGTGTTGCTGTATGCGTCACTTGCTGGCGGGGTAAGTGTGCGCACTCACACTTGGCAGTGAAGCCGCACACTACACTCCCTAAGGTGGTGTACGTGCTAGCAGCAACGCACTGGTCTGCCACAGAAAAAATAACGCTCTATGGCTTATTAGGAACAAAAATCGATCTGGTGCAAAAACAAAAAGGAAACAGCACCTCAGCTAAGCCTCTGACTGCAGCTGTTAGCAAAGCTGAGTGAGTAAGCTAAGCTATGAGGTCCGTCCTGTGTGCACTCTAAGGCTTCTCCTTCCTTCCCTCCCTGCCTGCCTGCCTGCCTACACAGCACTACTCTCGTCCTCCTCCTAGCTCTCAGAAGAGCTTTTTGGGTTAATATAAGGAATCTTCCCTACACTGACAATCCCTGATCTGCTCCAGCATATATCTCTCTCTCCCTATAGTCCCTATACTAGGTCAGATCGTCTCAGGAATGTGGCCAAAATGGCGGGGACAAGCCTTATATACTGCCTTGCCTGTCATACATTACATAGGCATCACGATGGACAGCAGCCAATCATAGTCCTGACACAACCAACTTTGCTATGCCATTACTGACTATGATTGGCTATCTTCACAAGTTTTCTGACCTAACACGCACGCTGTGCTGACTCGGAACATAACAGATTCTGTATTCGAGAGTCCGACTCCCGAATACAGTATACAGGACTCGGAATCGTAGACTCGTAGGACTCGGAATCGTAGACTCGCTCAGACTCGCTGCTGACAGCGGGTATCTGTGAAGAGTCAAGCTTATTGACATTGAATTCCATTGGACTCGTCACTGTGCGAGTCCAAGCTGGGAGATTCGCCGAGTAACGAGTCCTGCGAGTACCTTCAGAATCGCCGAGTCCCGAGTCCTAGCGAGTAGACTCGCCCATCCCTAATCAGCATGCAATTTGATTTTCCTCTTTAATTTTGAGTATCATTGTACTATCATTGAGTACGCGTTGTATGTTCTTCACCATATACTGGAAATTTTTTCATTGAAATAAATAACTACTTGTTGAAAAATAAGAAGATCCTGGATTGTGATTCTACCGGAACCGTGAGCGCTCGTCTATACACCAGATAATCCCTTTTTTGCAAATTCATTAAGATCTAGGATGTGGTAATTTAGTGTTCCCTTATGTTTTTGAGCAGTGTATAATTAATGTAGTGTAAATGCGATAATATACTTACTGATCACTGTCTTCCTAGATTTCCAGCACTGCTAAGGTCCTTTTTTCTCAGTTACATGACTGAAATTCTGACAGGCTGGATCATACTGGGGTTTGTTTGTGAACTGACAGTCACTTTTACAATGTAAGTCTATTGAGCATCACAACAAGGATTCATGGACTTACACAGTTAAGAAAACTTCTAGCTCACACATGTACCCAATGTGCTCAGGCAAGTCATAATTTCAGTTACTTAAAGGGAACCTGTCACCTAATTTTAAGCCCCTACACTATCTCTAGCTGTCCCTACACCTTCCTAGCAGCTCCCTATCTATCCCTTTCTTATCTAAAGTGTCCCTATTAAACATGTGTAAATTAAGTATAAACTTACTGCAGTCCCCGTGGTTAGGGGACTGGGTAGGCGTGGCCACGCTTCCACAGCACTCCTCCATGTTGTAATGCACGCCCCGCTGGGCGGCATTATTGTGGGTCCTCTCTTCCCCCATTCTTTGGAATCTCCCGCCCTCTCTGTAGTTCTATGCACCGGCCGGACGTCACTTCCGGCGCGGGGCATTATGGGGCCGGTCACGTGATCGGCCCTAGTGCATTATGGGGCGGGTCACGTGATCAGCCCTAGTGCATTATGGGGCCGATCACGTGATCAGCCCGGCTCCGCGGATGCGCATTGCGCTTATTGAAGCCGGGCCGATCACGTGATCGGCCCCATAATGCACTAGGGCTGATCACGTGAAGTGACACCGGCCGGTTTATAGAACTACAGAGAGGGCGGGAGATTCCAAAGAATGGGGGCAGAGAGGACCCAGAAAAATGCCGCCCAGCGGGGCATGCATTACAACATGGAGGAGCATGGCCACGCCTACCCAGTCCCCTAACCACGGGGACTGCAGTAAGTTTATACTTAATTTACACATGTTTAATAGGGTCACTTTAGATAAGAAAGGGATAGATAGGGAGCTGCTAAGAAGGTGTAGGGACAGCTAGAGATAGTGTAGGGGCTTAAAATTAGGTGACAGGTTCCCTTTAAGAAAAGAACCAAAGTGATGCTGGATACAAGTGTATCACAATTGGGTAGTAGGTGTAGGAGGCACTATTAGGCCCAGATGTAGGTGCTGAGTTGTGGTGTGGCTTTTCTGCGGTGTGGTGCAGTTTCACGGTGCTCCTACCTGATTCCTGACCCTGCAGACCCGTTTCCCAGGGTACCTCTAGATGAGGTAGATAGGTAGGAAAAAGGCAGGCCAGACCTTGGTATGAACAGTGCAAACAGTTTACTAGATTAGATATAAATTATTTTCAGCTTATTCAGCATTTAGCTGAATCACTGGACTCCATACAGGTTGTGGCTGGATGACAACTGGACTGGTACTCTCATGTTGCAAATGAATAACTGCTGTTTGTCCTGGCTGCAATGGGCTCTGAAAGACTATCTGGCAGGGTACGTGATATTAGTCGCCCTCATAACCTGCTCATTACCTCTAGTTGGGCTTGTTTCAAATGCCAACTGTCATTGTTCCCTGGTTACCATAGTAGTGTATTGGTTATAGAGGATATTGGTCAGATATCCCCCAATACAGTCCCTTGCCAACACTTATACCACCACCTGCTGGTCTCCAGTGGATTACAGAGAAGCAATTTACATTTAATTTGACAAAATTACACCAGGCAATACATTAAATCATAGATTATGCTACAGACTTGAATGAATGCAGAAACATGTTATGGCCACTTAGGGGTCATTACACAAGTTATCACAAAGGAATAGGTGAAAGGTTGCTTATTGGTTCGGAATCAATTTCTGGGACCTGTGCCGATCTGTAGAATGGCATCACAAAGCGCTCACAGATCTCAGGGAGACCAGTCGAGGAAAACACTGCGGGCAGTCAGCAAAAGCGCTCAAGCACAGTGAAATCCTAGGTGTATTGCCCCCTGGGAATTACAAATATGCAAATAGAGTCGTGGAGCCTTGTTTAGGAGTCTCAAACATGGAACTAGCCAGATATCCCTCCAGGGAAGGACCTAGCCCTGGGGTAGCTCCTTCCCTGGAGGGTTTATCTGGGTTCTGGGTTTGAGACTCCTAAACGAGGCTCCATGGACTCTATTTGCAGATCTGTAGAATGGGAAATTCTTATGTCCAAATTTTTATTACAAAATGAAGCGGTAGGTCAGACATCCAACTGTCACTCTATTTATTCTCTATATGGCTTCACCATAAAGCTGAGAGCAGCAATAAACATTCCAAAGAAAATAAATGGAATGGTGGCCAAGCATGTGCCCTCCATTCTAAAAATAACCCATGCTGCTTCTCAGTGTGGGTCCCAAGGGTCAGACCACCATCAATCAACGAGTAATTAATACCTTGTTGGTGGGACTCTTATTTGAACTTTTTATCCTAAAGATTAAGCTACATCTATTTAATGATAATATTTTAATTTATTATTTTATATAAAGTGGCCTAAAAACATTATATCTTCCTATTTTCAGAGACCAGATGTGAAATTCCAATTGATTTAGAAAACGGCCATGTTGAATATGACAATGCTACTGCTGGCAGCACTGTGAAGTACCATTGCAATACTGGGTATAGTTTGGAAGGGAAAGAATTTGCCAAGTGCACAGAAAATGGAAACTGGAGTCATCCTGTGCCTTTCTGTAAACGTGTGTGTTTATTTTTTTTCATGCCTATTTCTATTTCCATAGTTATATAGTCACTCTATCCAGTACTACTAAACATGTAAAACCATGAGGTACTTTGAACACATTTTTTGATCAAAGGTTTGCAAGCCCATCTACTAACAACAAGGTGACCTCTTTCAAATGGGACCCTACTAGTGCATCTCAATGAATTAGAATATCATCAAAAAGTTAATTAATTTCAGTAATTCAATACAAAAAGAGAAACACATATATTATAGAGTCATTACAAACAGAGTGATCTATTTTTGTAAATGTTGATGATTATGACTTACAGCCAATAAAAACCCAAAGGTCAAAGTAGGGAGATGAAGGGTTAAAAACTGTGCTGCCGTTTTTCATGGGACATCAAAGGGTGAATAAAATATGTATTTATTAGTCCATGCATTTCGGGGCTCCCGGAAACATCCTGAAACATGGCAATATTACATTGATTTTTGATAATATTCTAATTCATTGAGATGAACTAGTACATTAAAACACAACCTTTGTCTGAGCTTAGTCCTCAAGAGAAGTGAACAAGAATGGGATTCAGCCACACTTTTATCTAATAAAAACAGTTGTGGAAAGTTGGGTGTGTAAGATGCAAGATCATGAGAGTAGCCACATTCCAAAACACATCATGTAGAAAATATATAAATTAATCCACACTATCTCGAGTATGAAATCTAATACATACTTACCTAAAATTGGCCATCATCCACTTCTGTCTGAACTTCCTGAATCCCACAATCCACTGCGCCGCACCAGAAGTACGCCGAACACCATATTGCAACATCCAAGTGATGGATGTTGCAATATGGCACCCGCTGGTGGTACCAGCTCTTTTCACAGTACCACCAGCAGAATACCCCTGGGACCCCCCTGACACCGCCGGACCCCTGCCAGGACCCGCCGCCGGACATTACATGCTGGATCCCGCCGATGCCTACTCACTCCATGCAGTCACAGCCACCAGGAAAGACCACTGCTTTTTGCCTGTGGTGGAGATGGGGTGCAGGCGCCCTCTGGTGGTTTCAGAGGGCGCCGCATTCCATCTCATTCATCACAGGCCACAAGCCACAGTCTTTCCTAGCAGATGTGACTGCACGGAGGTGGGTGGGCAGGCACCAGCGTGACACACATACACCACATATACACACACATATACACATATGTATATACACATATACATGTACACACATAGACGTGCATACATATACACACAGTATAATGTCCCCACACACACTTACACATGCACGCACTTACACACAAACACACGCATATGCAGACACATACACACACAGTTTAATGTCCCCACACACACATACATACAGAAGCACGCACATACACGCACGTGCATACACATATGCAGATATACTCATGCAGACACACACATACGCACATACACACAAACACGCATACAAGCACAGTATAATGTCCCCACACACATTTACACGTGCATGCACATACACACATGCACGCACGCGCATACATGCATTCACGCACAGTATAATGTCCCAACGCACACATGCACATACACATGCAGATGCATGAACCTATGCATGCCTGTGCATACACACATGCAGGTGTACACATACAAACATGCACATACAAACACACATGCACACACAGTATAGTGTCCCCACACACACATACACAGCACACCATACACACATGCAAGCATGCACATACATATGAACATGCATACATGCACAGTATAATGTCCCCCCACACACATGCACATACATACACACATACACACATGCAAGCATGCACATACATATGAAAGCATGCACATACACATGCAAACATGCACATACACACATGCAATACCGCACATACACACACAAGCACACAGATACGCACATACACAAGCAAGCACATACAGTGTTGGCCAAAAGTATTGACACCCCTGCAATTCTGTCAGATAATACTCAGTTTCTTCCTGAAAATGATTGCAATCACAAATTCTTTGGTATTATTATCTTCATTTAATTTGTCTTCAATTAAAGAACACAAAAGAGAATGAAGCAAAAAGCAAAACATTGATCATTTCACACAAAACTCCAAAAATGGGCCAGACAAAAGTATTGGCACTCTCAGCCTAATACTTGGTTTCACAACCTTTAGCCAAAATAACTGCGATCAACCACTTCCGGTAGCCATCAATGAGTTTCTTACAATGCTCTGCTGGAATTTTAGACTATTCCTCTTTGGCAAACTGCTCCAGGTCCCTGATATTTGAAGGGTGCCTTCTCCAAACTGCCATTTTTAGATCTCACCACAGGTGTTCTATGGGATTCAAGTCTGGACTCATTGCTGGCCACCTTAGAAGTCTCCAGTGCTTTCTCTCAAACCATTTTCTAGTGCTTTTTGAAGTGTGTTTTGGGTCATTGTCCTGCTGGAAGACCCATGACCTCTGAGGGAGACCCAGCATTCTCACACTGGGCCCTACATTATGCTGCAAAATTTGTTGGTAGTCTTCAGACTTCATAATGCCATGCACACGGTCAAGCAGTCCAGTGCAAGAGGCAGCAAAGCAACCCCAAAACATCAGGGAATCTCCGCCATGTTTGACTGTAGGGACCGTGTTCTTTTCTTTGAATGCCTCTTTTTTTCTCCTGTAAACTTATGTTGATGCCTTTGCCCAAAATGAGAGAACATTCATCCAAAACGTTTTAGGCTTTCTCAGGTAAGTTTTGGCAAACTCCAGCCTGGCTTTTTTATGTCTCGGGGTAAGAAGTGGGGTCTTCCTGGGTCTACTACTATACAGTCCCTTTTCATTCAGATGCCGACGGATAGTACGGGTTGACACTGTTGTACCCTCGGACTGCAGGGCAGCTTGAACTTGTTTGGATGTTAGTCAAGGTTCTTTATCCACCATCCGCACAATCTTGCGTTGACATCTCTTGTCAATTTTTCTTTTCCGTCCACATCTAGGAAGATTAGCCACAGTGCCATGGGCTTTAAACCTCTTGATGACACTGCGCACGGTAGACACAGGAACATTCAGGTCTTTGGAGATGGACTTGTAGCCTTGAGATTGTTCATGCTTCCTCACAATTTGGTTTCTCAAGTCCTCAGACAGTTCTTTGGTCTTCTTTCTTTTCTCCATGCTCAATGTGGTACACACAAGGACACAGGACAGAGGTTGAGTCAACTTTAATCCATGTCAACTGGCTGCAAGTGTGATTTAGTTATTGCCAACACCTGTTAGGTGCCACAGGTAAGTTACAGGTGCTGTTAATTACACAAATTAGAGAAGCAGCACATGATTTTTCTAACAGTGCCAATACTTTTGTCCACCCCCTTTTTATGTTTGGTGTGGATTAATATGCAATTTGGCTTTAGGACAATTCTTTTTGTGTTTTTTTCATTGAAGACAAATTAAATGAAGATAATAATACCAAAGAATTTGTTATTGCAATCATTTTCAGGAAGAAACTGAGCATTATCTGACAGAATTGCAGGGGTGTCAATACTTTTGGCCAGCACTGTACATGCTCGTGTATACCCACACGCAGATACACACATGCAGATACACACACACATACATACACATACATACACACAAACACACATACACACAGTTTAATAACCCCACACATATGCATGCACATACACACAAACACACATGCCCACGCATACACACACGCAAATACATACATATGCACTCACAAACATGCATACACACATGCATACACAGACACATACAGCATAATGTCCCCACACACACATGCAGATACACAGATGCACATACACACATACACATTTACATGCATATCCACGTGCATACACAGACACATACATACACACTGTATAATGTCCCCACATGCACACACACATTTGCACATACTCAAACATGCACATACACACACAAACATGCACTGGCAAACACACACACACAGATACAAAAATACAAGCACACATACATACACATGCACACACAAATATGCATACACACAAACACACATATACACACACACAGAAGCATGCACATACAAACACATATGCACATATACACATGCAAGCATGCACATACACACAAACATGCATATATACATGCAGATACATATGCACACATACATGCACATATAAACACATAAAACATGCATACACACACATTATAATGTCCCCACGCACACAAGCATATACACACATATGCACATACACAAAAATGCACATTTAAACAAACACGCAGATACACACACACATGCATACACACACAAACACCTGTTTACGCACACACATACATACATGCACATAGACACCCACATACATTCGCATACATTTACACACATTCAGGCACATACACACATACTCACATGCATACACACACACATGTGCATACACACACATGTATACATGTGCATACACACATGCACATACACACACAGACACATACATGTAAACACATGCACATATGTGCATACATGCACTCATAATATGCATACATGCATATGCACATACATACATATGCACACATGAGCGTACACACATATGCAGCATACATACAGGCATACATGCACACATATGCATACTCACGTTTGCACGCACACACACGTGGACGCCATCTTTGCACACTCAGATATACAAAGATGATGGCCGTGTGATATATCACACTGTCCCACTGCAAGATTACAGGATTACGTCAGAGGAGAACTTGGTGGGAGCTAATAAAGTGGATAATCAGGTGTCTTTGTCTATTTTGTATGTAATAAAAATTTCTTTTTGTGTGTTTTTTTCCACTTTACGAAAAGTATTGCTATTGGCCGGCTGTCATACTGACAGCTGACATTAGCAATACGGCTTCATATCAGCTGCCAAAAAAAAAAGCTGATGTCAACCCCTTTTTGCTACACGGCAGCTGGAAGAACGGGGTAACCACCAGTTTTGGCGTCTCTCATAGAAGCACCAATTAATTATGGGTCATCTGCTGGCTGAATTTTTCAGTATAAGGGACGCGGAACGCTTGGGCCTCACCATGCTGAGAAATTCAGCCCCCACCTGCCTGGTTTACCTTGGCTGGCAATAAAAAATATGGCAGAGCCAATTTTCATTTTAGTTATTTATTTGAATAACTAAAAAAATATAAGGCTTCCCTGTATTTTTATTTTTCATTGCCAGAAAAGGGTAAGACCAGATAGCAGGGGTGGGCAGCCAGTAGCTGCTTGGTTCACCTGCGCTGGCAAGAAAAAAATACAGCAAAGCTCTACACATTTTTTTACCAGGAAATTAAATAGATTGCCAGATTGACACTTTATTATTAACCCCCCACACACAGAAACAGGTTTTTAACTAAAAATACATATATTTACATACATTGAGAGAGATCACGGTGGGAGAGGGGGGGAGAGACACAAGGGAAAGACAGCCACCAGTGCCACAGAGCCTGCCACCATGATCATGTCACCGCTGTCCCGATGCAATAGCATAGGGCCCACATCTAGATAAAACATAAGTGCAAATATGCTGTGTTTGCTGTAAAACACTATGCATCAGCACTCTGGAAAAAGTTATACACATAAATTTGAGTAGGTGTCATGAGCCTCATTCAGATGACTATTTTTCACATACATATTCTATTAGTGCTTTTCTTTTATAGAACTTTACCTATTATAATGTTTGGAGCAGCTCACATGTCCATGTTTTTTGCTGTGTCCACAAATCAATCACAGAGATGTCCATTTTTGATCTGAGACATGTATCAAACTTACCCATACAATTCTATGAGTTCATAAAAAATGGACAGCTCACGAATGTCAACAGTGTTCAATTCATGTGCTTTACATGATTAACATCATAGTGAATATAAGAAGCTTTGCAATTACTTTATTTTTTCATATGTGAAAACCACCGATAGTATAATTGACATTGACCAAAAACTGCAAATAAGTCTGTGGAGCCTCGGTTAGGACCAAAAACTCATAAAATTCGGACACTAACCATTGCTGAAAAAAGTCCATGTTTTTATATACAGTAAAAATCACAAACACCTGAATGAGACTTAAGGCTCAGTTTTTTTTGGGATCTGTATCACATGCATGATATGTACAGAACTAATGTGTTATAAAAAGAACATGCACATTCAGGTGCATCTCAATAATTAGAATATCATCAAAAAGTTATTTTTGTTCAGTAAGTCAATACAGAAAGTGAAATGCATATTCTATGTAGTCTTGACAAACAGAGTGATCTATTTCAAGTGTTTTTTTTCTGTAAATGTTCATGATTATGGCTTACAGCCAATGAAAACCCAAATTATTATCACAGAAAATTAAAGTAGGGAGGATGAAGGGTTAAAAACTGCATTCATTAGTATCTTGATCGTGGTCAGACCACTCGCCTATAATATTCGAAGTAATTTATATTCCCGCTTATTCAGGACAAAAACTTTGGAGAGCAAATACTTATTCCATCATCCACAGTATAAAAAACAAGATATCACGCATACAGAAATCCTATGCCTAAGACTTGAATTGAAGGGTCTACTCACATCCGAATACGATAAAATCATTCATCTCACTAGAACTAACTTTTATAACTGTATGGACAAACCATCTAAACTCTTCGCAAAAATAATTAAACTCCACAGACACAAAACCAGAATCCTCCAAAGCAAAGACAAACACTATATAGCTCATCAAAATCCCAAAGATATTTCGGATATTTTCGCCAGTTTCTACAAAAAACTTTACAACTTAAAAGACGACCCAGTGGAAATTCTCCCCTCGAAAATAGAAGTAGACAAATTTCTAGATTCCATCCAGTTTCCCTCCATTTCTGATGAGGATTTAAATTTTCTAAACTCACCCTAAGCAAAACTGATATCCTGGACACTATCAACTCGTTAAAGAAATGTAAATCCCCCAGCCCTGATGGCCTCCACAATGAATACTATCTAATCTTTAAGAATTCTCTCGCTCCCTTTCTCACTAAACTTATCAATTCCATCACTACCAACCAAAATGCTCTCCCAGCAGAGATGCAGGAGGCAGTAATCACTGTAATATCAAAAGTCAAGGGAGATATTCAGAACGTTAGTAATTACCGACCAAGAGATTCCAGAGAATTTCACCAAAACTTCTCCAAAAGGATCACGTGGGATTTGTTCCCGGTAGAGGTACATCTAATGCCACTAGACATGCCATTAACTTGTTATCTTATATAGAGGAAAGTAAAATTCCTGCCCTAGTGGTCTCTGTTGACGCAGAGAAAGTGTTTGACAGAGTCCAGTGGGTATTTCTCCTCTAGACTATAAAAAAATTTGGTTTTGAGTGAAGTATCCTGAACACAATCAAATTTCTCTACTCTTGCCCCTCAGTCAGGATTTTAACCAACAACATCCTATCATACAGTATAACTCTCACTAATAGCACTCGACAAGGATGTCCTCTCTCACCTACCCTTTTCGACCTGTACTTAGAACCCCTAGAGGAGAAAATTCATACAAACCCCCTAATAAGAGGTATCCCACTTCATCAAAGACAATTTAAAATTTCATTATTCGCAGATGATATACTCTTAACTCTCACAGAACCATTCAACTCAATTAGGAATCTGCTGGACACAATTAAACAATTCTCTCAAATTTCACTCTACAGAATTAACCTAACCAAAACCCAAGTCCTTAATTTTAATCTTGACCTACAAATCTTGGAAATCCTTGAATCAGAAATTGCCCCTTCATGGGAAAAAGACAACCTGAGTTATCTTGGAATTAAACTCACTAAACCGCTATAATCAATCATGGATGCAAATCCGGCTGATATCCACAAGACTATTCAAGCCTGGTAGACTTAGTCTAACAGTCCTCTCCTATTTATGCAACAAAAAGAAATGACTTCCAGGAGAGACTACAGTCAAGTCTGCAATTCAGTCTTGGAAAATTTTACTCAAATCTTCTTCCAAGGGTCACATCTTGGCCTCTCCGACCTGGATAGACATTGGTATCCTTGAACTAACTTCCACAAGAATTAAGTTGAAGACATGAAAAAAAGCTGGAATCAAATTAATCTCAGATATACTGTTTGACAAGAAACATCTCGTACCTTTTCAATTTCTCAAAGACAAATTCAAACTTAATTCCTCAGAAGAAAAGTTGTCTAAAAAAATCCAGGATGTCATAAATTCTCATAACTTGAACTTTTTTATTCCTCAAAATCTGACCCAGATGCTCAAATATCCTCATAGTTCTCTATTCTGGAAAACTGGAAATATATACCATAACCTCAATCACGACGCTCTCTTCTCACGAACTACAAATATAGAGGCATGTGAGAAAGAACTAAATATTGAAATCCAAACCGACCTTCTGCACAAATGTTTTTTTAGATCATTTATTCAAATATTCCCTGCTCTTCCCTTGTAGAAACTCACTATAAGATTTACACCCGCTGGTATCTCACTCCTCTTAAATTACACTTAATCCAGAATCTTAACTCTCCTCTACGCTGGAGAAACTGTGCAGCTACCGGTAACCTGAACGCACGCTTTCTGGGCTGTAAGGCTCTTAGACCCAATTGGACTGGGATACAGTCCCTAATAAAGAACCTTACAGGCCTAAATTTCACGCTCACACCCAAATTTGTTCTTCTTCTTATAGGAATTGACTCCATTCCTAACAGATACAGACCAATAATTACTCACATAATTCTCACAGCCTCTTAATACTCATTCTCCCTTAGAAATAACTTTCTAAGAAAATATTTTAGAAAATCGGAAGACTGGAATTCCCTTATGCCTCCACCGCACCCCCCAAGAGACCTTAACATACCACAAGTCTTATCAATTGACTTTACTCTACTTTACAATTCAATTTGTGTACTTCAGACCTTTAGCCAAATCCAGGCAAGATAAACATAGTGGGCCTTGTTTACCCTGCCCTCCTCCTTCTTTGTACTTCCTAACCTGTATAGAGTTACTCTCTGTTTACTCCCAATACTAGGGAACTAATGAAGCAATTTACTAATGTTAGCTTAAGTCACTTTTGAGACTAAAACCAGATACTTAAGTATGAATAATTGTCTGTATCCTGTACTTGAACCTAACGTGATACCTTTTGTATCTGTTCTCTTATATTTAATCTATGTACTTTGTACCCATTTCATGACTACACCTGGAATTGCAAATCATAATCCAATAAAAACTATATGAACACAAAAACTGCACTGTCGAATTCATGAGACATCAAAGAGTGAATATAATATTGATTTATCAGTCAACGTGTTTCAGAGCTCCCAGAAATGCCCTGAAACATGGCAGTATGATATCAATTTGTCCTGAGGAAGGGAACAGGGAGAGCTGAAATGTGTTGACTAATAAAGTAATATTATATTCAACCTTTGATGCATTGTGGAATATGGCAGTACAGTTTTTAACCCTTCATCCTCTCTACTCTGTATGCACCATGCTTGGGGACTGCAGCAGCCGTGATATCTTTCATAGTGGTTATGACTCCCACAACCACACAAGGTGAAGCCTCTGATACCTATTTAGGTAATATGTTATCTCTCAGACCCATCATCTGCACTACTTTAATTTTCTGAGATAATGACCTTTGAGTTTTCATTGAAACAATTTTTGAAGTTTGCGGTTTTGTTGGAGTGCACGATTACAGCATCCACAACAGGGATGATCTGTTAGTTAATCTTTATTCACATGATTATTTCTCTCACAATGCATTTCGGCGGGTCACCGCCTTCATCAGGTATTATCCTCCCTACTTTAATTTTCTCAGATAATGAGCTTTGGGTTTTCATTGGCTGTAAGCCATAATCATCAAAACTAACAGAAATAAACACTTGAAATAGATCACTCTGTGTGTAATGACTCTATATAATATATGTGTTTCATTTCATGTATTGAATTACTGAAATAAATGAACTTTTTGATGATATTCTAATTCATTGAGTTGCACCTGTAGCTATATAAAACTAGGACTAATATCAGAGGAAAGTTATGCACAATGTACAATGATAAATATGTTTTCAGTAAAGAAATATTACCACATAAGCTCTACTGTACTGTTTGTTATTTTTTACTTACTGAATCTTTTTTCTAAAATATATACGGTAAATATAAGGAAATAATAGAAAGTAGACGTTGTATACATTAGTCCTGTTCTCTCAGGACATATTTGTACCGGATTTGCAATTGGGAATTTCTGAACAATCCTAAAGTACCAGTATAGCGGATAAGATTTTGTGCAGTGGAGAAAATTTGCAGGGTTAATTGACTAGCGATGATCCGAAAAATGTATGTATTATGACTAATTCAGATGGTTGTTTTTTCATGTGTAAATATTATCTTTTTCACGGATTGAACTCATACTTAGGATAATCTATTGGGCTATTCATATCCGATGTTATAGTAGAACTTAGGGTCCATGCAAAATCAGACATGTCCATTAATGATGCGAGTGTCGGATCAAAATCACCAATGCATGTTTATGGGTTTGTGAAAAAATTGGACAGCACTCAGATGACATTCACGTGTTGTCGGTCTTCACAGACTGGAAAAATAGTTTTTTTTTAGTAATGTGAGAAAAATTTACAAAATTTGGAGAAAACTCTGACACTCGGCAGAAACACAGACCAAAAACATGGATAAACTCTGTCATTAAAAAAGATTGGTCGTCTGAATGAGCTCTTGGGAAGATTATGTACCTAAATTATTGTTAAAAATTGAAGGAAGCATCTATAATAAAAATAAAAAGACTTCAATAAAAATATAACTTTTGAGTTGTCATTAACATTTATGCATTTATTTACTTGCTTTCTTTGTTTTTGATTAGCAAACCCTTGTCCTGTTCCATTTGTCTTCCCTGACAATGCAATTCTGATGGAAACTGAATTCTTTGTTGGCCAAAGAATATCCATGAAATGTCGAAAAGGCTATCGTCTTGTTGGCAACCCAGTTATAACATGCAATCCCGATTTAACCTGGACAGAAGCAAGTGCCAAATGTGAAAGTATGTTTTATCATGTAAATTACCGCATGTATTAATCACGTAACGCAAGATATGTAACAAAACATGTACCTACACCCTTGCCTCCGCAGCCTTGTTTGGTTTTAATGTTTGCATCCACCCTCCTCTTCTTCCAAAAGCTATAACTTTTATCTTTCCATTGACATAGCCACAAGAGGCCTGGCTGTTTGCGGGATGAATTGTAGTTTTGAACTACAATTTATCTCACCATTTATTTTACCATATCATGTAATGAAAAGTGGGGAAAAAAATGCAGGTGAAATTAGAAAGTGAAGAAAAAATATTGTGTTTGGAGTTTAGTTTTTACAGCATTCATTTTGCAGTAAAAATAAACTATAACCGTCATTCTCCATGTCACTATGATTGTGGGATACCAAGCTTTGCGTGAACTATTTAAGTAGTCAAAAAAAAAGCTGAAGATAAAAAATTAGGCCCCTTTCACATCAGCGTTTTTTTTATATTGTGGCAAATGCGGTGAAAAAACGTTTTTTTTTTCGCGGCCGCACCTGCCGCAAGTGCCAAAACCGCACTTGCCGCACCTGCCCCAAGCCCGCCTATACATTGTATGGGGCTTGCCGCAACTGTGCCGCAACCATGCCGCAAGTGCAGCCGGTATGCGGTAATCGTGGCAGATGCGTTTTTTTTCACCGCATCTGCCGCAATTAAAAAAAAAACGCTGATGTGAAAGGGGTCTTATATAATTATAATAATATATTATAAATAATATATATTATATGTTATATTATTTAATAATTGTTATTATTATTATTATTATTAATTATAATAATATCACTTATAGAAGAAAATTGGTTTGTGGTACCATTTTCCAAGACCCATAACATTTTTAATGTTTAACGGATAAAGTTGTGAAGGCTTGTTTTTGTTTCTTGCACCCTGGACTCATGGTTTTAGTGACCCCAATTCAGGCTACATACAACATTTTGATGGGTTCTCACTCCACTTTTTCAGGGAAGCATGGTGACCAAGAAAAAACTACAATTCTAAAGATTAGATCTCTTTTAAAAAATATATTTATTCCGTGGATTAACTAATTTTATATTTTGATAGATGAGACTGTTACAAACGGTTTCTATCACATTAATTGGGATTTAATTGTTATATTTTGTAAAAAAAAAAAAATTTACTGAATATTTTAACCCCCTCAGGGGGCTTAAAACTGCAATCATCCAGTTGCTTATGCTACATGCCGCAATAATATAATGCTGCAGTTTATAGTGAAAATTTCAGTCTTCGATGAAGTTTAGCTTCAGAAGAGTCACAAGATGGCAGCAACAGAGGTCTTGAGCAGGTCTGGCTCCCTTTGAATTATATCAATGATCTGCTATTGTGTTGCTTCATTTAATCACTGCTGTAAGAGACTGATAACAGAATTTAAATGGTTATCAGCAGCAACTGGAATTTAGCTTTGGCCACTTTTGGTAGGTACTGATGACGGCTATGTAACATAACTTAGCATCTACTCCATGTGATGGGAGCTCATTTCATGAGCACTCTTCACATATCAATCACCCTTATGGTGAATTACAGGATGACCATATTGCACTAAAAGAATAAATATATTGGCCTAATTGGACACCCAACAATCAGCAGATCTCCTCAGATCTGCTTATTAAGGCATTTTTGACACATTTTTTTCTGTGCAGTTAACTGAAGCATTTCCTTGTACCAGCAAAGTGTCTTTATCCGCTTGCGGTCCCGCCACCGCTGCCCAGGCGTCTGTATCTCCCTCGCGCATGCACGGTCGCCATGGTGATGTGTCCCGGTGGCCACGCATGCACGATAGGCGATGACGCCGGGCGGTTGGGCGGATGACTGCTTCCGGCAGGCGGCACAGCGTTGCATCCGGCCGCGAGGACACTGCAATTGTAGCGGTAATAAAAACTGAGCATCACCATAGACCCACTACCTCTTGATGAAGTGACCACTGCGCAAAAGCGGGGTCACGAAACATGGATTAGGGTGGGACTGGGGTTCCCCTCCTTGTGCCTGGTGCGGTGTTATCAGCCTGAGTAATATGGGCAACTATACTATGATATCGCACCTGGCACTTTAACTGCCTCCCTGTTGTGCCTTAAAAAAGGATAAATTAAAATTCCTAGACCTGCATTATTGTGAAGTGTTCATATCTTTTCCTCTACATATATCAGTTTGCTTTGAGTAGCTTCATGAGGACATTTCACAAATCTGTTAATATCGTCCTCATTATGTATTTGGAAATTATGTATTTAATGGTCTTTTTTCATGCTATATAAAGTGAGAAAAGAGTAGATAGATAGAATAGGTATATCGGGTTTAACAGTCTCCCACTGATACTTCCCATGCCGCCTATTAAGCTAATTGCATATTCACTGCACTGTCAGATAAACAGCCAATCACAGACCTTCACACTCTGTGAGAGCTTCTGTGATTGGCTGTTGTAGTCAGATTGGATTTCTTCAACCTGCAGTGATTCTGCTTGGTTGCCATACACATTAGTGTATGGCAACCCACCTGTCGTTATAGGGTGTTAAATAAATCAATATTTAAAAAAAAACGTGAGGCTTTGCGGTATTTTTAAGTCTAGACTGTCGGAAGCAAACAGCAGGGAGCTACCACCCTCACCTGCCTAATTTTACCTAGGCAGCTGAAGGCTGGTATCTTCAGCGGGGTGAGGGCCCTTTGTTTTATGGACCCCCACACTAAAGAATAACAGCCTGTAGCCACCCCTAAAAATGGCACATTTCTAAGAAGTGCCATTTCCTGGCGCTTTACCTGGCTCTTCCAGCAGCCCTGGTGGCAGGTGGCAAGCTTGGTAATAAGGGGTTAATAGCAGCTTTACTTTACCCACTGGTATTAAGCCCTGAGATTATTAATGTCAGGCCAAGTTAGACCTGGCTTTTAGAATCTCCAATAAAGGATTAAAAAAGACACCACAAAGAGAAAAAAAATATTTATTAGACATAAAGACACAGACACACTGCATCTGTATTACCCCCAACCCCCAATCTGTATTACCTTTCAACTACTCTGTTTAGAATAGGCGAGATCCTCAATATTATACTACTGGAGTGATTCACTGAATAGCTGACAGTATAGTACTTCTGTTAGAATAGGGTCCATGAGCCTATGTATGCACTTATAACTTTTCGTGATGATTTCTTTGTGTTTATTTTTTAGCTATCTAGCCTGTGCTGATTTTTATAGAAACATTAAAAGTTATATTTGAAGAGACTTTCTCTATGATAATTTGAGACTTTCAAATCTTATAAGCCTCATCAAACAGGCAAGCCACACATGTCACTCTCCGCAAGGAGAAATTTTACTCATTAGATCCCAGTGAGAAGCCTCTCATACAGCTAAATAAGATCTTATTCTTTGCATTAATGAGGGACAGCAGCCAGAAACATCGTATCTGTAAACTGAGATTCTGCTTTACCGTCTATCCTAAGTAATATAACAAGGTTTGTTAAAGGGTTGATCTTGAATTTTAGGATTGCTACTTCCAACAGGTGGCACTAGTTTGCAATTCAACCGCCTCTCTAAAGAGGCAATCTGAAAATTGATATTCCAAGAGGAGCAGTGTATGGTTAAGGCCTCGTGCACACGCTGATTATTTGATGAGTTTTTTACCTCAGGATTTGTAGCCAAAACCAGGAGTGGATAATTAAATACAAAAGTGGAGCACTAGTTTCTATTAGACTTTTCCACTGATTGCTCCACTCCTAGTTTTGTCTACAAATCCTGAGGTAAAAAACTCATCAAATACTCAACGTGTGCACGTGGCCTTATAAATCTTTCCTCACACAGGCATGTCACTCTCCACAAGGAGAAATATTACCTCTTAGGGTAAGTTCACACATACAGTTTTAACCTCGGTTTAGCAGCGAAAACCGCCGGCGGTTTAGCATAGGTTTTATTTAAATTTATGTAAATCCTTAGCAGCTTTAGGACTTACAAGTAACCCTATGCAATTTAGAAACAGCTGTGCACACATAGTCGGTTTATGTGAGCGGATCCGCCAGCGGTTGAGCGGTTTCCGAGCGGTTTAGCAGCATACAACATGTCAATTCTTCCCAGCGGTTTTGGATCGGTTCCATGAACAAAATCCTTCATAGAAAACCGCTGGAAAAACCGCTGGGAAAAAACGACAATAAACCGCTGTGCACACGCTGTAAAAAAACGCCGGAAAACCGCCGGAACACAGCTGGAGACTTCAGAGCTCAGAACTGATAATTTCCAGCGGTTTTCTGACGGTTTGAACGCCACTAAACCTTCCTGTGTGAACTTACCCTTAGATCCCTGTATTTTACTTAGCATTTTCCAGCACATCAGTATTTGCAGCAGATTTGCATATACTGAACATGTACACATTCCCTTACATGGATAATTATAGTATTGTATAAGGACTAGTTTTCCATCCATTCTCTAATTAATAAAGGTGCTTCCATACGTTTAAATAATACCCTTCTCTAACATTTCTATATGTCATAGATTACATGTGTAAAAGCTCATGCCATCCTAACACTTTTGTATCAAAGGCCGGAGTAGTGTTACTGGGCTGGTAAAGTGGAAACAGCTGAAAGTTTTCAAAATAAATTGTCATTTTTTGGTGCAATGTAAGTGTGAAGTTTTAAAGCCTTCAAAATGATATGGGTCTCTTTCTGACGTGTCTTTGTTGTAGTGTATACCTTTTTACTACAAGTCATGCCGTATAGTACAGCAGAAATTCATTACACATTTGGTGACATTGGATTTATGTATTTAGGCTGCTGCCCATGATATGTTTTTAGTGAGTTTTAAAAACTACATCTTTTTTTTGTGTCAAAAATGCAGCATCTCACTGTTCCAGCAATGTGGATAGGATTTATAGAAATGTCTTGCCCTCTATGCTTCTTTTTGATACCTCATAAAACTGACTTGAAATGCATGTTTTAAATTCACAACATGTGAATTTTTCTTGCGGGTAGTATTATGCCTAATATTATGTGCAGATTTTCTTGGTATATTTGCATTGGATGCAGAAAATATGTGTGTAAAATATGCACGTGTGTTTAGTGTGTTTCCACTGCAGGAACACATAAAAAATGCATGTAATCCATACCTAAGTATATCAATAAAGTTTTGTCAAGGTCAAATACCAACAAGTATCAGAGAAGCTTTTTTTTAAAATCATGACCTACCAACAAAAGACAAAAACTATAGTTTCAAAAATGCGATGAAAATGCATGTAAAAATACACCCGAAATGCAAGTAACCTAATTTACATGAATGGATAGAAAAAAGTGTTGAACTTCCACAGAACAGAAACTCATCAAAATCTTATTTTGGGAATGTAGATTAAGGTCATGTACGCACTTTGAGTCAGTATTAGTGATTCAAAACCAGGAGTGGGTGATACAAATCCAATGGACGGTGCTGTTCAGTCCACGCAAGCCAAATAAAGATGGTAGACTCCAATGAATTAAAGAATAGTGGTGCCTTTATTCAACTCGTTTCAGGGCGTGTCTCCGCTCTTTCATCAGGAAATGTAACCTGATAAAGGAGCGGGGACAATCTCTGAAACGAGTTGAATAAAGGCACCACTATTCTTTAATACTCTTTAATGCATTGAAGTCTTATCATCTTGCGTGGATCGAACAGCGCCGTCCATTGGATTTGCATCAACCGCCATAGTTAACATGGAGTGTGGATCCAGCTGCAGCTGTACTATATGCGTATACTGGTTGTGGGCCCCACAACCAAGCCAGGTGAGCAGCTATTATAGCGTTCATTTCTTTTGTTTTAAAGGATAAGACCCTATTGCGCTTTTGTTTACTCATTTTTTAGTTGAATCCAGGAGTGGAGCATTCAGAGGAAAAATATGCTAGAAATATGTCACCACTTCTCTGTTTTTCACCCACTCCTGGTTTTGGCTTACAAATACCGATGCAAAAAAAACACCAAATAATCAGCGTGTGCACATGGCCTTAGAAGCCAAATATTCTAGCTAATTACTCCATACAACTTTATTCCTTCGGTAAAGGTACTATATCTATCGGAATTAATTCAATGAATATCTAGAAAATTGTAAATCAGTGCATTGTGGTATAAATTAGACTTAACACTCAATTTAAGGAATTAAAATATATTTCATAGTCTAAGTACTGATAGAACTCCAGACCTTGCCCAGCAAACTGTACTCTGTGAAAGCCATAAATTGCACAGATACATACTGGATTATAATATCAACCTGACATTTATAGGAAGCAGCTGCTCACATTTACAGAGTAGACACAGCCAACCTCTTAAATTCTTGTTCTCATACTTACTGATCTCCCCTGCATTGTACAGGAAAGTGATGCTGTCCTACACCAGTAAAGCTAGTAATACAACTCTTCCAAGTTCCTCTCTATTGGGACTTTCCAGGCTGGTGGAACTTGTAAGAAGTGAATGGAAAAAGAGGGGGTGGCTCCTAAGACATACAGCAGGGGAATTAAATATTGAACACATCACCAATATTCTAACTACATATAATTCTAGAGGTGCTATTGACATGAACTCTTCACAACATTTCGGTAACGACCCATCTAATCAACATAGGAAAAGAAAATCAATCCATAGATGTCCATAATTTGAATGAGGTGTATTAATGAGAAATGTCACAAAGAAAAATTAATAATGCCAGTTGAAAACTATCAGTAATTAAAAAACAATCCTGTGGCTTAGTGAAAAATAGCTGGTGCAACTGATAGCCTATAAAAAAGTGTTTCATTACCAAAGTGTTACACAAGAAACATCTCATGATGAGTAAAACTAGTGAGCTGACTCAAGACCTTCAACACCTTATTGTTGCAAAACAAACCGATAGCATTGGTTACAGACAAATTTCTAAACTACTGAAGGTTCTAGTGAACACGGTAGTTGGAAATAATTCAGAAGTGGAAAGAACATAATTTCACTATAAACTGACTATGACCAGGTGCTCCCAGCAAGATTTCAGACACAGGAAGGAAAAGAATGATCAGAAGAGCTGTCCAAGAGCCAAGACACACCTGTGGAAAGGTGCAGTAAAACCTGAATTCGGCAGGTACAATTATTTTAAAGAAAACAATAAGTAAAGCACTCAACCTTCATCGCCTTTATGCACGCTCATCACATAAGACTCTATTGTTGAACAAAAAACATGTTCAAGTGCATTTAAAGTTTGCTCAATTAAATTTAGACAAGCTTGTGAATACTCTGAGAATATAGCCTGGTCCTCTAAGACCAAAATTGAACTCTTTGGATGCCATAATGCGCAACATGCTTGAAGGCCAAAAGGCACCATACCAACAGTGAAGTTTGGAGATAGGAACATCATAGGGTGGTGCTGTTTTTCAGAATATAGCATTAACAAGCTTGATATGATTCATAATAATGAATGGATAAATGTACTGAGACATTCTTGATAAAAATCTGCTGCCACCTACCAGAATGATGAAGATGAAATGAGCCTAAAGTAAAAATACAATTGAACACAAAATGTATCCTTTATTTAGGTTCAGATATGTGAGCAACCTTGAGATGTCAACGCGTTTCGGTTAACTGTAGACGGTTTTCACGACAGTTGCTACAATTGAAACAAAGATAAAAACAAAATAGGTATATACAATAGTGCAGTATATGTATGTAAAAGGTTGATTATCATACATATATACATAAAGATCATACCACCTAGCAGGTGTCATAATGTCACCTGCATCTATTTATACATATTTGTTATTACAGACAGGAATTCACAAAGTATATTCATTATAGCATGAGGGCAGGTGGACTTTGCAAAGTAGAGAAAGAATGAGGTGAAGACATAACATTGCATAATAACAGGTTATAGTTTTTGAGGCATAAAGAAAACACAGAATCTCAGTGGGGAACAGATAGGGATGAAAAAGGTATAGGTTCTATAAGATTGGTGGGTACTCTCTTCATAGGTAGGGATCTTTTCTCCCTGGGTGAGTCATTTAAATCTGGGGAAATTCATATATCAAGCATATTCTTACTCATGATTGGACTAGAGTTATATAGTATATAAGTTTTAGTTCATTACCTGTGAGGTACAGTTCAAGAGATATCCTTGAGCAGGTAGGAGTAGGTAACAAACCTATGATAGAAGCAGTATACTAATATTATGGTGGCACCTACTGGAAGGCAAGAGGGGTTGCAAAACTGTAGGAAACTTAGTTAGACTATTAGGGTTTTTTTTTTGTTTGTTTTTTTTTAAAAAGGTTTTTTGTTACTTCTGATCCTCAGTAAGCTGGATTATGGCTATATACATTTAACAGCTATGACTTAGGTAACGCCTGCTAAATTGTGGCTAAATACAAACCAATAGTTACTCAATACAAAGACTCTACATTAGATACATGACTGGGGAGAGTGTTACCTTCATTTCATCTGTCCCGGACGAGGTGGATCTGTAATAAGAGGTCCTGATCTGAGCTGGCCGCTATTTGGCCACGAGACCCGGAATTAGGGAAGGACGCCAGCGTATGCGTGGTAATGTTTAGCTGTGGGCCTGCATCTGCATAGTGTGTTCATCATGATAGGGCTTTTATGGTAACCACAAAGCAATCACTGATCTCAGGGAGACCAGTCCATGAAAACACTGCGGGCAGCCGACTAAAGCGCTCAACACAATGAATTCCTAGGTGCATTGCCCCATGGAAATTATATATATGCAAATAGAACTTTATTTGCATAATCTGTAACCAAGTCACGTGACTGCTGACGTGCAGACAAAGCCAGCGATGGTAAACAACGTTCTGCCTATGAAGCGTTTCTATAGGAATAGGTCTATATTGATAAATGTGTGAAGGAGTGGATTAGATTCTCCTGCTTTGGAGGAAACTTAAAGGTTATCAGGCATGATCAGGAAGTGGTCAGATGAAGAGACAAAATAGATAGGGGACAGGTAGTGTATCCTGGAGAAGGGAGAGAAAGGACCTATAAGTCTATATTGAGTTATGTTAGATATCAAGATATAGGAAATAATTATTATCAGGGATAGGAAATGATTTAAACATGCTGCATAAATACACCATCATATGGTGTATTACAACATGTTTAAATCACTTCTTATCCCTGATAATAATTATTTCTTTTATTTTGATGTCTAAAATAACTCAATATAGACTTATATGGTGTATTTATGCAACATGTTTAAATCACTTCCTATCCCTAATGATAATTCTTTCCTATATCTTGATGTCTAATATAACCCATTATTATAGACATATAGATCCTTTCTCTCCCTCCTCCAACAGACACTACCTGTCCCCTATCTATTTTGTCTCTTCATCTAGACACTTCCTGATCATGCCTGACAACCCTTAAATTTTCTCCAAAGCATTAGAATCTAACCCCCTTCTTCACACATTCATCAATATAGACCTATTCCCATGGAAACCCTTCATAGGCAATACGTTGTTTACCATCGATGGCTTCTTCCGTGCGTCAGCGGTCACGTGACATGGTTACCATAGAAGCCCTATCACACTGAACACACTGCGCAGATGCAGGTCCACACTGTTATCAAGCAAAACATTACCACGCATGCACCAGTGTCCTCCCCTACTTACAGGTCTCGCGGCCAAATAGCGGCCAGCTCAGATCAGGAGCTCACAGCACACATCCACCCAGTCCGGGACAGATGAAAGGTAACACTTTCCTCAGTCACGTACCTAATGTGCAGTCTATGCATTGAGTAACTATTGATTTATATTTAGTCATAATTTAGCAGGCTTTACCTAAGCTATAGCTGTTAGATGTATATAGCCCTAATCCATTTTACTGTAGATCAGACGATGGCAGAGTAACAAAAAACCTTTTTATAAAAAAACCCTTAATAGTCTAACTAAATTTGCTACAGTTTTGCCTCGCCTCTTGTTTTCCAATAGGTGCCACCATAATCTTAATATATTGCTTCTATCATAGGCTTGTTACCTACTCCTACCTGCTCAAGGATATCTATTGAACTGTACCTCACAGGTAATGAACTAGAACCCATATTCTATATAATTCTAGTCTGATCATGAGTAATACTATACCTGATATATGAATTTACCCAGATTTAAATGACGAAATCCCTACCTATGAAGAGACTACCCACTGAGTGGTAACCAATCTTATAGAGCCTATACCTTTTTCATCCCTATCTGTTCCCCACTGAAATTGAGTTTTCTTTATGCCTCACTAACTATAACCTGTTACTATGGGATGTTATTTCTTCACCTCATTCTTTCTCTATTTGCAAATTCCACCTGCACTCATGCTATTATGACTAAACTTTGTGAATTCCTGTCTGTAATAATGAATATGCATAAACAGATGCAGGTGATATTATGATACCTGGTAGGTGGTATGAGCTTTTGCATATATATATGATAATCACCCTTTTATGTATGTACTACATACATATGTCGCACTATTGTATATACCTATTTTGTTTTTATCTTTGTAGCAACTGTCATAAAAACGATCTACAGTTGACGAAATGTGTTGACATCTCAAGGTTGCTCTCGTATCTGAACCTAAATAAAGGATCCATTTTTGCAGTCAAAAAGGAGTGTGCAATTGTATTTATACTTTATGCTTAATGTGGGATCACACCAATCCCCTCAACTAACACCTACACTAGCGAAATACCTCAGCATGTGCCCCATCTTGTATATTTCATGAAATGAGCCTAGACATTTCAGCAAGACAATGATCTCAAATATGCAACCAAGAAAACTCATCGTTGGTTTCAAAAAAAGAAAATAAAGCTGCTAGTATGGCCCAGCCAATCACCTGATCTGAATCCAATAGAAAATTTATGGAAGGAACTAAGGCTCAGAGTTCAAGTAAGGAGCCCATGGAATCTTCAGGATTTGAAAAGTGTTTGTGGGAAAGCTTGAACCAAAAACAGCAATGCATGTGACTAGTTTCTTTATACAAGAGGCATCATAAAGATCTCATCATCAAGAAAGTCTTTTGTACGACGTATTAACTATATCTCAGCAAGCATGTTCAATACTTTTTCCCTGTGTCATTTCTCATTATTACACATCACTAAATGTAGGGGCATCTTTGATTTGATTTTTTGTCTGTGTGGATTGGACGTGTGGGTACCGATATATGGTGATAAATTTATGTCAATAGCACCTTTAGAAATATATTTACCCGTATATACTCGTGTATAAGCCGACCCGTGTATAAGCCGACCCCCCTACTTTTGCCCCCAAAACCTGGGAAAACCTATTGACTCGTGTATAAGCCGAGGGTGGAACCCAGCACAGGTATACAGCCCCCAGCAGTGTGGTATACAGCAGCCCCAGAGGTATATACAGCAGCCTCAGTGGTAGTATACAGCAGCCCCAGTGGTTAGTATACAGCAGCCCCAGAGGTATATACAGCAGCCCCAGTGGTAGTATACAGCAGCCCCAGAGGTAGTATACAGCAGCCCTAGAGGTAGTATACAGCAGCCCCAGAGATATATACAGCCCCAGTGGTAGTATACAGCAGCCCCAGTGGTAGTATACAGCAGCCCCAGAGGTGGTATACAGCAGCCCCAGAGGTATACAGCAGCCCCAGTGGTAGTATACAGCAGCCCCAGTGGTAGTATACAGCAGCCCCAGAGGTAGTATACAGCAGCCCCAGTGGTAGTATACAGCAGCCCCAGAGGTAGTATACAGCAGCCTCAGAGGTATATACAGCCCAGAGGTATATACAGCAGCCCCAGTGGTGTATACAGCAGTCCCAGTGGTAGTATACAGCAGCCCCAGTGGTGTATACAGCAGCCCCAGAGGTAGTATACAGCAGCCCCAGTGGTGTATATAGCAGCCCCAGAGGTAGTATACAGCAGCCCCAGAGGTGTATACAGCCCCCCATCAGTATACAGGGCCCCCCCTTGGTGCACAAACCTGTAAAGGAAGAGATTAGTATACTTATCACTGTCCCGCTGCCGCTGTCCCGCTGCCGTCATCGCGCTCCTCCATCTTCATCCAGCGTCTTCTGTCTTCTTCCGGCTTCCTCCTCTGGCGCGCAGACAATGATGTCATTGCCTGCGCCGACCGGAGGAAGCCGGAAGAAGACGGATGAAGACGGAGGAGCGCGATGATGGCGGCGGGACAGCAGCAGCGGGACAGAGATAAGTATACTAATCTCTTCCTTTACAGGTTTGTGCTGCAAGGGGGGCCTGTATACTGATGGGGGCGGGCCTGTATACTGTATACACTGTATACAGTGTATACAGTATACAGCAGGGGTCTCAAACTCCAGGCCTCGAGGGCCGCACACAGTCCAGGTTTTCAGGATTTCCATAGCATTTGACAGTTGGTAATCAAATGACCAACTGTCAAATTCCAAGGAAATCCTGAAAACCTGGACTGTGTGCGGCCCTCGAGGCCTGGAGTTTGAGACCCCTGGTATACAGTGACTCGCGTATAAGCCGAGGGGGGGACTTTTCAGCCCAATTTTTGGGCTGAAAAACTCGGCTTATACGTGAGTATATACGGTACTTTGAAAATTGGTGATGTGTTTAATAATTATTTCACCCACAGTACACCTAATTATGTAGTATCGACCATTTTAATTATGATGCCTTTTTTATGAGCAAAGCTTAAGGATATTTTTCATTTCTTTTTTTTAGAAATCTCTTGTGGCCCTCCTGTTCATGTGCAAAATGCAATGGTGCGAGGATTGTTTCATCATTATGGAGACATGGTGACATATTCTTGTTACAGTGGGTATATGTTAGATGGATCATTTAGAAGTGTTTGTTTGGAAAATAAGACCTGGACCACACCACCTACGTGCAAAGGTACTTTGAAATGCAATGTGATAACTCAACTTATTACTTTATTTTTTAGTATAGATTATTAAAGTGATACCCCAACTCACAATATAAATGTCACAAAGCACAACAAAATTCATAATAGCTAATTAAAATACCTAGTCCTCTATGTATATAAAATGGCTTCCAGTTTCCTTTATTTATTACATCCAGTATGATCACCTCCCCTTACTTATAGACGTTCCAGCCCACAGCAGGGGCAGTGTCTCTGACACTAAAAATATAAAGTCTGTTGAAGAAGCTGACATACATAAAAACAGGACTGTGAATCAGAAGACACACACCAGAAGGAATAAAAAGCTTGGCACTAGGAGGTTTAACTATACTTGATGCATTTATTGTGAAATTTCCATTTTGTGGATATAAAGAAGAGCTTTAAACCAATATGACTCCTATGGAACTATGGACATATTGGTCCCAAATCATCAACACCAGCGATTTTGCCTGTGGTGCAATCAGAGACTCCTGATTCGTAAAGAGGTATACACCTCCATTACTCAGGAGAGTCTGACAAGTGGCATATGCCTTGAAATATCATGCCAAAAATCTGTATCCACTCACTGGAGAAAGATTTCTACACCGAAAAAATAAAGTGATATTTGTTTTCTCAATTGATTGTTTATTTATTTCCAACTAATGGTGAAAAACAAACCAACGTGTCGATCATCTAGGTCTTTATCAAGGTTGTGTGATTATATATACAGCAAAATCAATAAAAATTTACATGTATGGTATGAATTTCACAAGTTCTTGAATACTTATGGTGAGCTTGTCTATTATTCTTTTAACTGTACCTATAGTTTATTTCAATTGTGTCTCTTTATTCTTCAATCATGTCTTTTATATATATTGCATATTTTATGTTTATTTATGGGTCATTTTACCATATAGATATACACAGATAACCTTGATAAAGACCTAGGTGATCGAAATATCGGTTTTTGTTTTACTATTGGTTGGAGATTAATGAAAATAAACATCCCTTCACTTTTTCAGTACCAAGGTTTCCTTTCTAATCTGTTGACATCACGTCATTCCTCTGGAACAAACTATATAATACAGTAGAGCAGACCAATTTTTTCCTGGAGAAAGATTTCTTCCATAAAGAACTAATTCATGACGAGCTGTGGCATCACAGCCTACCACACTTTGTCCTGTTACAGCTGCTCCAATTTTGTCAGAGCTGTGAAAAATACGGCATAAAAATTGCAATAGTCAAAACTTTTTGCGCAACCTTCGGTTGTGCAAATATTTAGCAACATTTCAAAACTATTTATGCCAGAACTGCTTTGATGAATCAAGACCATTACGTATAGTAGAAATTTACAACTAGTCTAAAGTTTCCCATCCAAAATTGGGGCTTTACATGGCCATTTTTTAAATGACTTTCAATGAATGGATAGTTTTTAAAGGTTGTCAACTCAGATAATGATGAGACAATTCACATAAATCAGCCTATCAATATGTATCACGTTTGAAACAGATAAAGACTCTGATAGTTACCACAAATTGGTCTACATTGGCCTTTTAGGATGTCCAAAATTCCAAAATCTTTAGAGTATACACAACTTTAGTGCTTATTATGCATACTACTGTAGTTTGTTACTAACGTCTGGGTAATGCATTTTGATTTTATTTCTTTGTCCCTTCCCATAGGATTGTGGGAAGTGAGGATTAAACTAATAATCTTAGAATGAAAAAAAAAAGTACAGCCACTAAGCTGGTAGACTAAGAAAAAATGCTTACTGCACACCGATGAATTCAATGGGTGTCACACTGCCAGGGGCGGGCTGGCGCTTATAACTCCAGGAGGCATAGTTGACCTGCCAGCCCGAGGTGAGGAGTGGGCGTGAGGGGAGGATGCTAGGGGGGAGGGGGGTGCTAGCATTGGGCTCGGGGTGAGGAGCGGGGGGAAGGGTGCTGGCAGTGAGCCCGAGGTAAGGAGTGGGGAAAAGGGTGCTGGCAGTGAGCCCGAGGTGAGGAGCGGGGGGAGGTGTTTCTGATTAGCAGCCCACTTACCACAGTGCCCGCCCTGCAAAGCAGAGGCAGTCCGGCCCATTTCTGGATAGGGCGGCCCTGGTAGAGGCCAATATCACCAGCCTGGGGGGCGCTTGCCTCCCTACCACCTGGGCCAGCCCGTCCCTGCACACTGCCATCTGGACTTTCCTTTTCTATGATACTTCATCGTGTTCCCAGTAATAGCACCTATCTGTAGGGACATTTGTTCTTCATAAATTATCCCTTTTTTTAGATTTCAATCAGCAAATAAAACCACACAGAGAAATTATATATGAGCAAATAAAAAGAACCAACTATTCCATTAGAGTCAAAGATAGTATGACAGAATGAGGAATAGTTTTTTGAACTGCAGATTTTCATGGACCGCCAACACCGAAAAGTACAGAAATGCTATTTGTAAACATTAAGGGACGTTGAACCTGCTTGTATTTCTAACAACCATCTAGGATAGTTTGTAAGATATAATTTACCATTTATTTCATTCTTATGCATAATGTGCTCGCTACTGTTAACCTAATATTAGCTTTTATTGCTAAAGTCATTTTTATATTTGCATTTTATTCCACGAGATAGTGTAAAAAGCGTTTAATCGTTTGTAAATCATTCAGTAAAAATATCCCGGCAAATTTCAGCTCAATATAAATGATAACTGCATCACATAAAAATCATATTTCCTTTACAAAGTGTGTATACGGCTGAAAGGAACAGGCAACAGGAAAAAAAAAGATTGATCTTTGGAGAGTAATTTCATATTTTGTATTGGAGTATATGCATAAATGATAAAAGTTATAATAATAATAAAAAAAATATTTCCTGAGATACTTAATTTTTGAGTTTTTGAGTAAACAAAATAATATTGTGAGGTGACTTTTTAATTTTTTTTTGGCCCTCTCCACATATTGCAGTTGTGAATAACCCTAATAAAGGGCAATAGTTCATATTTTATCTTAAAAGAATTATGAAGGCTTTAAAAATTCATACTGTGTTATTAATATAGACCACCAAAATTAAACAAGCACAGTTGAAACCAAAAGTTTACATACACTATATAAAAAGACACATATACCGTACATATATCTCTCACTGACATGAAAACAGAATAAACCTTTTTGGTTTTACGTCAATTAGGATTACCATAATTATTTATATTGCCAAATGCCAGAATAATGAGAGAGAAAGAATGTTTATGTCATTTTTATTACTTTCTGCAAAGACAAAAGTTTACATACACTAAGATTACTATGCCTTTAAACAATTTGGGGCAGCCCATATGATGACGTACTGTAATGTGTTTGGAAGCTTCTGATAGGTTGATTGGCAATATGTTAGTTAATTAGACACACGCTGTGGATGTATTTTAATGCACACCTGAAACACACTACTTCTTTGTGTTGCATCATGGGAAAGTCTAAAGAAATCAGCCAAGGCATCAGGAAGAGAATTTTGGACTTGCACAAGTCTGGTTCATCCTTGAGTGCAATTTCCAGATACCTAAATGTGCCTCATTGATGTATACAAACAATTATACACAAGTACAAACAAGATGGGAATGTCCAGTCATACTGCTCAGAAAGGAGATGGGCTTTGTGTCCCAGAGATGAATGTGCCTTGGTGCAACACATGCATATCAACCCAAGAACAAAAGCAAAAGACCTTTTAACAGATGATGGTGGAAGCTGGTAATAGTGTGTCATTATCCACAGTGAAACAAGTACTGTATCAACATGAGCTGAAAAGCCACTCTGCCAGCAATAAGCCATTACTCCAAAAGAAATATTAAAAAAGCCAGATTAAATTTTACAAATGCAAATAGGAACTAGGACCTAACTTTCTGGAGACATGTCCTGTGGTCTGTCAAAACTAAAATTGAACAGTTTGGTCATAATGGCCATTGTTATGTTTAGGAGAAAAAGGGAGAAGGTTGGAAGCATAAGGACATCATCCCAACTGTGAAACATGCTGGTGGTAGCATAATGTTATGGTGTTGTTTTGCTGCAGGAGGGACTGGTGCACTTCACAAAACAGATAGCATCATGAAGAAAGAAGACTGTGTGGCAATACTGAAGCAACATCTCAAGACATCAGCTATGAAGTAAAAGCTTGGGTGGAAATGGGTCTTTCAAATGGATAATGACCCGAAGCATACTGCCAACTGGTTACAAATTGGTTTAACCGCTTAATGCCTACTGTTGTATATTCGCATCATACAAATTCACTTTTTGTATGCATATGTACATTTTAATTCAAGCAATAAGGGGTTAGGTAACAAAGTCAATTGTTTGGAGAGGCCATCACAAAACCCTGCTCTCAATCCTACTGAAATTTTGTTGGCAAAGCTGAAAGACAGGTGCAAGAAAGGCGACCTACAAACACGTCTCAGTTACCCTAGTTCTGCTAGGTGGAATGGGTCTAAATTCCTACCAACTATTGTGAGATGCTTGTGGAAGGATATCAGAAATATTTGACACAAGTCATATAGTTTAAGGGCAGTGGTACCAAATACTAAGGAAATGTATGTAAACTTTTGACTTTGCAAAAAGTAATAAAGTCTCAAAACATTTTTTCTCACTCATTATTCTGGCGTTTGGCAAATATTAATAGTTATGGTAATCCTAATTGACCTAAAGAGTGAAATATTTACTCTGATTTCATGCCAGATAGTGAGGAAAAACATGCAAATGTGTCTTTATATACTGTATGTAAATTTCTGGTTTCAACTGTAGGTGTCCATTCATGGCCACCATCAGGAATTTTAGAGCCCTATAGTGCCAAATCATCTGAACCACCACCATTCTCTCCTGCTCCCTTTTGGTTTTTAATTTATATATAAATATTATTATTATTATTATTAATTTGTTCCATAATGTCTCATGTAGACAGCCTGGTAATGTCCCATAAGCAATGGCAGGTTGGCCAAACAGTGATTAATAGTTTACACCAGCTTCCAACCACACAGTACGATTTTTAATAGATTATTATGTGCACAGAACATTATGCTCTCGTCAACACAAGTCATCTTTACACAATTCTGAAAACTATAAATTGTTAACACCTGACAAACGAGTGTTTTATTTTTTAATCAGCTGATTGTCAGCTTTTTAGTCAAGAAAATTAATGTTCCGAGGAAGGCTCATTAATCAGCCACTGTAAATCCACCCTGACTGGGTTTTCATAGGATGGTTTTACTACAATTTTAACCCCTTTGTGTGTTTTTCAAAGGGAAACTTGAGGGGAAATAAAACATTTTTCTACTGTCCCTGCCCTCCTACATGATTAAGATGAGCTGTACACTGCAGTTCTACGATCTATAGATCGCTTATAAATCAATAAAATCATATCTGCTGCTCAACACTTACCCACCCTTTGGGGACAGAGAAATTCAGTGATGCTTCTGCAGAGAGCAGGAGGTGTGTCAGGGGCATGGGCCCTGAGGGTTCCAGGATCATCTTACATTCATAACACTTCATTGTGGTCAGGGGGCATGACAGGGGGCATGCCTCTGACACACCTCCTGCTCTCTGCAGAAGCATCACTGAATTTCTCTGTCCCGAAGGGACGGGTGCATTTTGAGAGTAGATATGATTTTATTGATTTATAAATGATCTATAGATCCTAGAACCGTAGTGTACAGCTCAGCTTCATCGTGTAGGAGGGCAGAGACAGTAAAAAAAGTTTTATCTCCCCAAAGTTCCCCTTTAAGTACGGTACATAAAAAATATCGAAAACCAAAATCATTTTACCAATAATCATCATGGTTTTGTGATTCAGTTTTTGGAAACATACTTTTAAAAGTGAAACACAAAAAAAATGTTTATTACCTACAAATATGATGGTGCTTATTGCCGCAATATGAAAATGTGTCATTGGTTGTAAAACCATGTACATATTCTTACTTGCATTATGTGCTTTGTATTAACAAAAAGTTATTAAATTGTTCTAAAAGAACCCTGTGAGTACTCAGTCTAACACAAGGATAAGAGAAGGATTGCACATCACAGATTTTCCTCCTGCCCCTACAGCCTGACAGCTTTCTTTTAGCCCAATTTTCCCCCTTAACTATAACAAATATACTGTACAGTTATAGTTAGGAATTAGGGAGGTCACTTCAACTTCTTGTGTCTCAGTTTTGAAGGTAGCTAGGATCAAGATTAAAGGTGCATAGCATACAGCATACAGAATTCTTTCTTCTGTTTTAAAACAGATATACATAATGGAGCCAATACAAACCTCATAATAATTATCGGGGCCACTCCTCAACAGATCCATTGTGGGCATTATTTATGTCTATTCTTAATGTAGATCTGAAAAACAATTCCTAAATGGACATGTGAACTTAGCCTTATACATTAAACATACAAAGCACAACAGTGTTTATATTTTAGAAACATGCACTACAATCACATCTTACATATTAGACACACACAACACTAAAACACTGCTTACATATCAGTCACATGCAGCACACATACAAACACACACACACACACACACAGACCCACACACATATTAGTCACATTCAACTAGCACTGCTTACATATTAGGGACACACAGCCAATAGTATCACATTAAGTGGTGTGAAAAAGTGTTTACCCCTTCCTGATTTCTTTTTTTCTTGCATGTGTGTCACACTTAAATGTTTCAGATCACCAAATTTATTTAAATATTAGATAAAGATGACACAAAGAGGGCCGGCGTCAGCACTCGGCGCACCCGGCCAAGTGCTGGGGCCTGGACTGCTGGGAGAGGGCCCACTGGGCCCCTGAGCACTAAGGCTTGCGTTGTGACCCTAGCCTGATGCAAGCGCTAAATACTTAGAAATTTCCGCTGCAGTGCATAGTGTTTAATGCTATGTGCTGCCAGACAACGGAGCCCATAGAAGCCCGCTTTTTACCTTGTCAACCAGTGGCTGGCAAGGTAAACAGTGGGTTTCTATGGGTTCCGCTTTCTGGCAGCACATAGCATTAAATGCCAAGCGCTGCAGCCGATATTTCTAAGTATTTAGCGCTTGCTTAAGTCTAAGGTCATAACGCAAGTGTGACCCTAGCCTAACAGAGGCTTCTGAGTGCTGCCCCCACACCTCACCCTCGGGGGCCCCTGAGCACTGGCCTCACAGCGGCAGCCGCTGATCTCAGACTCAGCCTCTAAAATAGTGAGATCTTCTGCAGCTCTATTTCCTGTATTGTCGCACACACAGGAAATAGAGCAGCTGCAGCTCTCACTACATTACAGGCTGAGTCTGAGATTAGCGGCTGCCGCTAAGGTTAGAAGGGAGGAGGGGGAAGCAGCTCTAATAGGCCCTTGAGGGTCCCCCCCGTGTGGGGAAGCGCTCAGGGTCCCCCAAGTGGGTGCAGCACTCAGGGCCCCACGGTGTGGGGGCAGTGCTCAGGGGCCCCCCGGTTTGGGAGCAGCACTTAGGGGCCTCCCCAGTGTGGGGGCAGTGCTCAGGGTCCACCCAGGTGTGCGGGCAGCACTCATGGGCCCCCCGGTGTGGGGGCTGTGCTCAGGGGCCCCCCAGTGTGGGGGCAGCACTTAGGGGTCCCCCGGTGTGTGTGTAGTGCTCAGGGCCCCGCCGGGTGGGACGTGCTCAGGGGCCCCCGGTGTGGGGGCAGCGCTCAGGGCCCCCCAGTGTGGGGGCTGTGCTCAGGGGCCCCCCAGTGTGGGGGCAGCACTCAGGGGACCCCCGGGGTGGGGTAGCACTCAGGGGACCCTCATCAGGGGGGAGACAGCGTGCAAGGGGGGAGACAGCGTTCTGGGGGGGAGAGCAGCAGCTGGTGGGGTGAGACAGCGTGCTGGGGTGAGACAGTGTGCAGGGGCAGACAGGAACAGGGAGGAGACACAGCGCACAGGGGAGGGGACAAGTGCAGGGGGAGACAGGTGCAGTGGAGAGACACAGTGCGCAGGGGGGAGACAGGGGCGCAGGGGGAGATAGGTGCGCAGGGGGACACAGCACAGGAAGGAGACAGGCACTGGTTAAGACAGGTGTAGGGGAGACACAGCGCACAGGGAGGGGAGCAAGGACAGGTAAGAGACAGCCTCAATGGAGAGACAGAGACAGTGCAGAGGGGAGAGAGACTGCACAGGGAAAGGAGAGACCGCACAGGGGAGAGACATGCATAGAGAGGGGAGAGACAATGCACAGGATGGGAGAGACAACATTTGGGGGGGAGAGACAGCATGCTAGGGATTACATTTGCGAGAGATATATAAATATATATACATATATATATTATAGTCCGCAATCTTTTAAAAAAAAAAAATATATATATATATATATATACAGTTAGGGCCAGAAATATTTGGACAGTGACACAAGTTTTGTTATTTTAGCTGTTTACAAAAACATGTTCAGAAATACAATTATATATATAATATGGGCTGAAAGTGCACACTCCAGCTGCAATATGAGAGTTTCCACATCCAAATCGGAGAAGGGGTTTAGGAATTATAGCTCTGTAATGCAAAGCCTCCTCTTTATCAAGGGACAAAAGTAATTGGACAATGGACTCTAAGGGCTGCAATTAACTCTGAAGGCGTCTCCCTCGTTAACCTGTAATCAATGAAGTAGTTAAAAGGTCAGGGGTGGATTCCAGGTGTGTGGTTTTGCATTTGGAAGCTGTTGCTGTGACCAGACAACATGCGGTCAAAGGAACTCTCAATTGAGGTGAAGCAGAACATCCTGAGGCTGAAAAAAAATAAAAAATCCATCAGAGAGATAGCAGACATGCTTGGAGTAGCAAAATCAACAGTTGGGTACATTCTGAGAAAAAAGGAATTGACTGGTGAGCTTGGGAACTCTAAAAGGCCTGGGCGTCCACGGATGACAACGGTGGTGGATGATCGCCGCATACTTTATTTGGTGAAGAAGAACCCGTTCACAACATCAACTGAAGTCCAGAACACTCTCAGTGAAGTAGGTGTATCTGTCTCTAAGTCAACAGTAAAGAGAAGACTCCATGACAGTAAATACAAAGGGTTCACATCTAGATGCAAACCATTCATCAATTCCAAAAATAGACAGGCCAGAGTTAAATTTGCTGAAAAACAACTCAAGAAGCCAGCTCAGTTCTGGAAAAGTATGGACAGATGAGACAAAGATCAACCTGTACCAGAATGATGGGAAGAAAAAAGTTTGGAGAAGAAAGGGAACGGGACATGATCCAAGGCACACCACATCCTCTGTAAAACATGGTGGAGGCAACGTGATGGCATGGGCATGCATGGCTTTCAATGGCACTGGGTCACTTGTGTTTATTGATGACATAACAGCAGACAAGAGTAGCCGGATGAATTCTGAAGTGTACCGGGATATACTTTCAGCCCAGATTCAGCCAAATGCTGCAAAGTTGATTGGACGGCGCTTCATAGTACAGATGGACAATGACCCCAAGCATACAGCCAAAGCTACCCAGGAGTTCATGAGTGCAAAAAAGTGGAACATTCTGCAATGGCCAAGTCAATCACCAGATCTTAACCCAATTGAGCATGCATTTCACTTGCTCAAATCCAGACTTAAGACGGAAAGACCCACAAACAAGCAAGACCTGAAGGCTGCGGCTGTAAAGGCCTGGCAAAGCATTAAGAAGGAGGAAACCCAGCGTTTGGTGATGTCCATGGGTTCCAGACTTAAGGCAGTGATTGCCTCCAAAGGATTCGCAACAAAATATTGAAAATAAAAATATTTTGTTTGGGTTATGGTTATTTGTCCAATTACTTTTGACCTCCTAAAATGTGGAGTGTTTGTAAAGAAATGTGTACAATTCCTACATTTTCTATCAGATATTTTTGTTCAACCCTTCAAATTAAACGTTACAATCTGCACTTGAATTCTGTTGTAGAGGTTTCATTTCAAATCCAATGTGGTGGCATGCAGAGCCCAACTCGCGAAAATTGTGTCACTGTCCAAATATTTCTGGCCCTAACTGTATATATAATACATGCAGCAGTATGTACTAAAGGGGGCCCACTGAGACTCTTTCACCCAGGGCCCACAAAGACCTGGAGCCGGCCCTGGGCACAAGTACACACAAAATGCAGTTTTTAAATAAAGGTATTTATTAATAATGGAAGAAAAATCCAAACTACAGGGCCATGTGTGACAAAGTGATTGCTCCCCCCTCAAAACAAATTAACTGCTTTATCAGATTTTTGGGAGCTATGTTCAATTTCTTTAGCCACACTTCAGTCTGATTACAGACATACCTATTCTCAATCAAGAAATCACTTAAACAGAACCTGCCTGGCAAAGTGAAGTAGACCAAGAGATCCTCAAAAAGTTAGACATGCTGCAATCCACAGAAATTCAGGAATAAAGGAGAAACAATGTAATAGAGATCTATCAGTCTGAAAAATGTTACAAAGCCATTTCTAAAGCTATGTCTGGTAGAAGGAAAGGAAAGGAAGAAAGCGCACCAATCTAAATGTAAATGTATAATTAGATCGTAGGTAGATGTAGATGGCACTCACCTTTTTTTAGGTCTTGTTAACTTGCGTATCGGTCACTAGGGACCATTAAGTATCCAGGAGTAGATTTCCTCAGTATTCGGTATGCTGCAAATCCCTGGCAGCTAGTATGTAGCTCAAACCGAGTTACCATAGGACTATATATCCAATAGAGTTTTTACCAGGCTATTTGTGCTCCCAGAGGTCTATGATCCAAAACTTCTTGTAATTCATAAAGGGTTTTTATTATTTCTCAAGAAAAGCACATACAACGCGTTTTGACCGTAAAAATGTCTTCCTCAGGTAATTGTTAAAAGTGTTCCAAAGTTGTGGGTAGCTTTATAGGAAATAATATTATGCTAAATAGGGTGTAGACCACTAAGGTTAGTTAATGCCACACCTGCTATATAGCTGCTATACAAGTTTGGTATATTCAGAAGTACATACTAATAATAAAAAACAAACACATTACATGTATATATATATAGAGCATAGTAAAATTTGATTATGACAGATAAAATGTGAAATATAATTTGATATAAATAGTATCAAATTTTCTTGTAATAGAGATCTATCAGTCTGAAAAATGTTACAAAGCCATTTCTAAAGCTATGGTACTCCAGCAAACCACAATAAGAGCCATTACCCACAAATGGTGAAAATATGGATCAGTGGTGAACTTTCACAGGAGTGGTCGGCTGACCTAAATTACCTCAAGAGTGCAGCAACGGCTCATTTCAGAAGTCACAAAAGACCTCAACAACAACATCCAAAGAGCTGCAGGCCTCACTTGCCTCAGTTAAGCTCAGTGTTCATGTCTCCACCATAAGAAAGAGTGTGTGCCACAATGTCCTGCATTTTTTAAGAAAGCAAAGGAGTGCTAGAACACATAGAGATTCTCAAATGGAATAGTGGTGGACAAACCTGTTTATTTAGCAACCACGCATTTCAATAGTGGCCCGCTGTCTTCCTCAGGTGGACATTTTCTTAACAAATTCCGCTGTTCACCTTTGAGGGATTGTGGCCAGAGCAGCTTGGAGCTGTAGTGAGCTCCCACCAGCCTGCAAGGACCTGGCATGACGCGGATGTCAGGTGACCGACCCAGTGTACCACGTGACCGGACCAGGAAGCAGAGACGGAGAGCAGTCCCTCAGCAGCAGCCTGCTGCCCTCTGCTGTCGTGCCAGCTACCATGGTTGTGCAGGGGTGCACAATGTAATTATGTGAGAGGCTAAACCCCCACCTCACAACAATTTTCCCCACTAGACCACCGGGTACTTTTCATTGTTGCGCCTTTATTCTGGTTTCTGCACAATGTCTTGCATGGCTAAGTTCCAAAACAAAAACCACTGCTGAGCAAAAAGAACATAATGGCTAATCTCAATTTTGCCATAAAACATCTTGATGATCTCAAAGACTTTGGGGAGAATATTCTGAGGATTGACAAGGCAAAAGTTTAACTTTTTGAAAGGTGTATGTTCCATTACATCTGATGTAGCAATAACACAGTATTTCAGAAAAGGAATATCCCACCAAAAGTAAAATGTAGTGGTAGTGTCATGGTCTGGGGCTGATTTGATGATTCAAGTCCTGGAAGACTTGCTGTAGTAAATAGAATTATAAATTCTGCTCTCTACTAAAAAATCCTGAAGAGAAGGTCTGACCATCTGTTCATGACCTCAAGCTGAAGCGCACTTGGGTTATGCAGCAGGAAAATGATCCAAAACACACCAGTAATTCCACTGCTGGATGGCTTAAGAAAAACTAAATTAAGATTTTGGAGTGGCCTACTCAAAGCCCTGACCTTAATTCGATTAAGATGCTTTGGCATGACCTTAAAAGGGTGGTTTGGGCTCGGAAACTCTGAAATATGGCTGAATTGAAACAATTTTGCAAAGGTAAGTGGTCTAAAATTGCTCCAGAGCATTGTAAAAAGGTTATTGCCAATCACAGCAAATACTTAATTGCAGCTGTTGCTGATAAGGGTGGCCCAACCAGTTATTAGGTTTGGGGGGGGGGGGGCAATCACTTTTCACACAGGGCCCTGTAGGTTTGGATCTCTTTTTCCATAATAATAAAGACCTTCATATATAAACTGCATTTTGTGTTTACTTGTGACATCTTTGTTTAATATTTTTTTTTTTTTGTGATTTGAAACATTTCAGTGTGACAAACCTGCAAAAGAATAACAAATCAGGAAGGTGGCAAACACTACTGTATATAAAGCATATATAAAATAAAGCAAAAAAATTGACAGACTGACACAGAAGAGAAGAGGAGTCTGCCTTCACAGTCTCATAATGTACAGGGTAGATTTACAGTTTTATAAAGTCTCAGAACAAGCTCAATGACATATTCTCCCATAACTACCAGTAATTCTGCTGCCACAATATGTAATAATAATAATAATAATAAAGCTTTATTTATATAGCGCCAACATATTCCGCAGCGCTTTACAATGTAGGGTTAGCGTACAGAAAATATACAGTAAGTAATTACAATAGAGAAACAATAAAGTACAATCATTGGATACAAAAACAATAGGCATAGAATCAATGTGAAAAAATACAATAAATAAAGCAAGAAATGAAGGTGACCCTGCTCAAAAGAGCTTACAATCTACAACGGGATAGGGGTTGTACAAGGTGCCGGGGCTTATTGCACTGGTGGTCCAGGCATCTTGAGGAAATGGGGTATAGGGCTAAGCTTACATGAATGGTCATCAGTCTGTGTAGACCTTTATGGTTTGGTGGAGTTTGTAGAAGAATAATGTCCAGAGGATAGCCCATTCACTGTCTACAGTACAATGGACATGTTAGGGAGTATGATAGGCCGCCTTAAAAAGATGCGTCTTTAGGGATCGTCTGAAGCCATGCAAGTTGTGGATAGTCCTGATTTCTTTGGGTAAAGCATTCCAGAGGTTTGGTGCAGCTCTGGAAAAGTCTTGGAGCCGGGAGTGGGAGGATCGGATTAGTGCAGATGTTAGTTGAAGGTCATTTGAGGAACGTAGAGAGCGGGTGGGGTGATAGACAGAGATGAGGGAGGAGAGGTAGGGGGGAGCTGCACTGTGAAGAGCTTTGTGGGTGAGAACAAGCAATTTGAATTTGATCCTGTAGTATACGGGCAGCCAGTGCAATGACTGGCACAGAGCAGAGGCATCTGAGTAACGATTGGCCAGATGGGTGATCCTGGCTGCTGCATTAAGGATGGACTGGAGAGGAGAAAGTCTGGTGAGGGGGAGGCCGCTTAATAGAGAGTTGCAATAGTCAAGGCGGGAATGGATTAGGGCCACGGTGAGGGATTTTGTTGTTTCCAGGGTGAGAAAGGGGCGGACTCTAGAGATATTCTTCAGGTGTAAGCGACAGGAGCGGACGAGAGATTGCGTGTGGGAGGAGAAGGAGAGATCGGTGTCAAATATAACACCCAGACAGCGAGCTTGCTGTCTAGGCGTTATCGTGGTGCCGCACACTGAGAGAGAGATGTCCGATTTAGGGAGGTTAGTGGATGGGGGGAGCAGAAGAAGTTCAGTTTTGGAAAGGTTTAGTTTCAAATAGAGAGTGGACATGATATTGGAAACTGCGGCTAGACAGTCATTGGTGTTCTTTACTACCGCAGGGGTAAGGTCAGGGGCTGAAGTGTATAGTTGAGTGTCATCAGCATAAAGATGGTACTGGAAGCCAAATCTGCTGATGGTCTGTCCAATCGGGGCCGTGTAGAGAGAGAAGAGGAGAGGGCCAAGGACTGAACCCTGAGGGACCCCAATAGTGAGGGGAAGAGAGGGGGAAGTGGAGCCAGCAAAAGATACACTGAAAGAGCGGTCAGAAAGATAGGAGGAGAGCCAGGAGAGAGCAGTGTCCTTTATGCCAATGGAGAGCAGCATAGAGAGTAGGAGCTGATGGTCGACAGTGTCAAAAGCTGCAGAGAGATCAAGGAGAATAAGCAGAGAGTGGTCACCATTACGTTTTGCTGTCAGAAGGTCATTGGTCACTTTGATGAGGGCAGTTTCTGTGGAGTGAAGGGGGCGGAAACCAGACTGTAATGGATCTAGAAGAGAGTGAGCGGAGAGGTAACGGGTGAGGCGGGAATAGACCAGGCGCTCCAAGAGTTTAGAGATGAAGGGGAGATTGGAGACTGGTCTGTAGTTATTTGTGCAGGTTGGGTCGAGAGTGGTTTTCTTTAATAATGGAGTAATGATCGAGTGTTTGAAGGAGGAGGGGAAAATGCCAGAAGAGAGGGAGAGATTGAAGATTTTGGTTAGATGAGTGGTGACGACTGGAGAGAGGGACTGGAGCAGGTGTGAGGGAATGGGGTCGGTAGTGCATGTGGTGGGACGAGAGGAAGATAGGAGCCTGGAGACTTCTTCTTCTGTGACTGGGTCAAATGTGGAAAGTGAACCGGAGGGGATGTGAGGAAGAATGGGGGTGGCAGCGCTTGGAGGCTGAGAGCTGATTTCCTGGCGGATGTTGTCTATTTTATCCATGAAGTAGGAAGCCAGGTCATCAGCACAGAGGTCGGTGATGGGGGCCTGCACTTTAGGACTGAGGAGAGAGTGAAAGGTGTCAAAGAGTTTTTTTGGATTGTTGGATAGTGAGGAGACCAGGGTGGTGAAGTAGGTCTGTTTGGCAAGGTGAAGGGCAGAGTTGTAGGTTTTGAGCATGAATTTATAGTGGATGAAGTCTCCTGGTGAGCGAGTTTTCCTCCATAGGCGTTCAGCACTCCTGGAGCATCGCTGGAGGAATCGGGTTTGTGATGTGAGCCAGGGCTGTTTTGTTCTCTGTTTGGAGGTTCTGCGGGTGAGGGGCGCTACTTGGTCCAGGGAGCTTCTGAGAGAGTCATTGTAGTGATTTACTGCCTGATCTGGAGAAGAGATTGAAGAGATTGGGGACAGAGATGAGATGAGGGAGTCTGTGAGTGCTTGAGGGTTAATGGCCTGTAGATTTCTAGATGTGTGATAGGTAGGCTTGGGCTGTGTTGGCCGAGGGTTAGTGAGTGAGAAGGAAAGAATGTTGTGGTCAGAGAGTAGAGTTGAGTTATCCAAGGGGGAGGATGAGCAGAGCCGGGTAAAGACAAGGTCAAGGGTGTTACCGTTTTCGTGTGTCTTAGAGGTTGAGAGCTGTGATAGGCCAAGAGAGGTAGTTAGAGATAGGAGCTGGGATGCAGATGGGGAGATGGGGCTGTTTATGGGAATGTTAAAGTCTCCCAGAATAAGGGTTGGTAAATCTGAGGACATGAAATGCGGGAGCCAGGCGGAGAAATGGTCGAGGAACTGGGTGGGTGACCCTGGGGGGCGGTATACCACTGCTACTTTGAGGGGGAGGGGATGGAATAGCCTAATGGTATGGACCTCAAAAGAAGGGAATGAGAGTGATGGGGCTGGAGGAATGACCTGGAAAGTACATTGTGGGGACAGGAGGAGGCCGACTCCACCGCCACGTCTGTTCCCAGGTCTAGGGGAGTGAGAGAAGTGTAAGCCGCCGTAAGAAATAGCAGCAGGGGAAGCAGTGTCTGAATCCTGGATCCAGGTTTCTGTGAGGGCCAGCAGGTTTAGAGAGTTGGTAAGAAAGTAATTGTGAATGAAAGGAAGTTTGTTGCATACAGACCGTGGATTCCAGAGAGCGCAATTAAAAGAGGGAGGTGAAGGTGTGCAGGTGATATTAATAAGGTTAGTGGGGTTTCTGTGTGAGGTGGGAGAGGGGTTGAAGTTAGCAGATGGTGGACCAGGGTTGGGAGAGATATCACCTGAGAGGAGCAGCAATAAAAAGAGAAAGAGCAGATAGTTTTTGGGATTAGGACATGATTTATTATGACAAACTTTGGAATATGATGGGCTGAGAGTCTTCAGTAAACTGAAGATAACATGGGAGCTGTACATAGAGTAGGGCAGGAGAGAGGGGCTGATGTGAATGAGTGGTGATGGAGGGGGGATGGGGTGATAAAAATTGGTTGCGAGAGCACATAAGAAAACAAACAGTGAAATACAAGACATGGTAAAGATTAGTAGTGAATGGTGTTATACACAGTGTTGGAGTGTCCCTCTATGTCATTGTCTTCCAGCAAGAGCGCATAGAACAATAGATGTTGAAGTAAAGGACATGGTGATAGGGAAAGGAAAAGACGTTTTAATTTTTTTTTTTTTTTCCTCTCCCTGTTAAATAGGTGGCTTACCTGACTCCTGCCCTGACTAACTGCCATGAAATAACTGCATCCACTTAGCATTCAATGCCACTTAATGCCACCAATATGTAGGGAAACTGCGTGTAAAATCCACATTTTCACAAATGTAAAATAAAACCAATTGCAAAAATTACTTTTTGGCCAAAGACATGCTATTTTTTAAATGCTGAAAATACCTTTATTCCTCTCATCCTTCAGTATTTACAGTTGTGGCCAAAAGTATTGACACCCCTGCCATTCTGTCAGATAATACTCAGTTTCTTCCTGAAAATGATTGCAATCACAAATTCTTTGGTATTATTATCTTCATTTAATTTGTCTTCAATGAAAAAAAACAAAAAGAATAGCCCTAAAACCAAATTGGATATAAATCCACACCAAACATAAAAAAGGGGGTGGACAAAAGTATTGGCACTGTTAGAAAAATCATGTGATGCTTCTCTAATTTGTGTAATTAACGGCACCTGTAACTTACCTGTGGCACTAACAGGTGTTGGCAATAACTAAATCACACTTGCAGCCAGTTGACATGGATTAAAGTTGACTCAACCTCTGTCCTGTGTCCTTGTGTGTACCACATTGAGCATGGAGAAAAGAAAGAAGACCAAAGAACTGTCTGAGGACTTTAGAAACCAAATTGTGAGGAAGCATGAGCAATCTCAAAGCTACAAGTCCATCTCCAAACACCTGAATGTTCCTGTGTCTACCGTGCGCAGTGTCATCCAGAAGTTTAAAGCCCATGGCACTGTGGTTAACCTCCCTAGATGTGGACGGAAAAGAAAAATTGACGAGAGATTTCAACGCAAGAGTGTGCGAATGGTGGATAAAGAACCTCGACTAACATCCAAACAAGTTCAAGCTGCCCTGCAGTCCGAGGGTACAACAGTGTCAACCCGTACTATCCGTCGGCGTCTGAATGAAAAGGGACTGTATGGTAGGATACCCAGGAAGACCCCACTTCTTTCCCCAAGACATAAAAAAGCCAGGCTGGAGTTTGGCAAAACTTACCTGAGAAAGCCTAAAACGTTTTGGAAGAATGTTCTCTGGTCAGATGAGACAAAAGTAGAGCTTTTTGGGCAAAGGCATCAACATAGAGTTTACAGGAGAAAAAAAGAGGCATTCAAAGAAAAGAAAACGGTCCCTACAGTCAAACATGGCGGAGGTTCCCTGATGTTTTGGGGTTGCTTTGCTGCCTCTGGCCCTGGACTGCTTGACCGTGTGCATGGCATTATGAAGTCGAAGACTACCAACAAAATTTGCAGCATAATGTAGGGCTCAGTGTGAGAAAGCTGGGTCTCCCTCAGAGGTCATGGGTCTTCCAGCAGGACAATGACCCAAAACACACTTCAAAAAGCACTAGAAAATGGTTTGAGAGAAAGCACTGGAGACTTCTAAGGTGGCCAGCAATGAGTCCAGACCTGAATCCCATAGAACACCTGTGGAGAGATATAAAAATGGCAGTTTGGAGAAGGCACCCTTCAAATATCAGGGACCTGGAGCAGTTTGCAAAAGAAGAATGGTCTAAAATTCCAGCAGAGCATTGTAAGAAACTCATTAATGGTTACCGAAAGCGGTTGATCGCAGTTATTTTGGCTAAAGGTTGTGCAACCAAGTATTAGGCTGAGGGTGCCAATACTTTTGTCTAAAATTCCAGCAGAGCATTGTAAGAAACTCATTGATGGTTACCGGAATCGGTTGATCAGTTATTTTGGCTAAAAATTGTGCAACCAAGTATTAGGCTAAGGGTGCCAATACTTTTGTCTGGCCCATTTTTGGAGTTTTGTGTGAAATGATCAATGTTTTGCTTTTTGCTTCATTCTCTTTTGTGTTAAATGAAATTAAATTAAATGAAGATAATAATACCAAAGAATTTGTGATTGCAATCATTTTCAGGAAGAAACTGAGTATTATCTGACAGAATTGCAGGGGTGTCAACACTTTTGGCCACAACTGTATATACTGTTGTTATGTGTATTTTCTATCATCCTCCAATAAAGGCCCTATGGTCATATTCTTGACCTGAGTAGTATGGGCTTGGGCTCTGTACTTTAAAAAAGTAATATTCTGTAGTTGTCTGGATTTGCCTGAATTTTGTTTCTGAATGCATTTAGTCTTTGAGTAATTTTTCATCTTAGACTGAATTCATGATATGTTAACTTTTTTAACAGGATATATCTTAGATAAATGTGTCAAGCACTCATGTATAATAGTAATATCAATTTTATGCCGCCAGCTGAATTCATAAAGTGTGATATGTCTCCGTCAAGAAATTCGAATGTATAGTGTAATTTGAATGACAGATATTCCTATCACGTATTCATAATGCAGGCATATAATTTAGATGTTCTAATTCACTAGTGTGGGACACTTAGATTCGAGGGACACTGACAGATATGTTAGTTACCTAACTGTAAATGATTTTGCTAGCTACTTTATCCTTAAAGTAAACTTTTTTATATAAACTTTTTATCTTTTTTAGTATTGTATACTTGGAGTCCTGAGATTTTCTGAAATTTGGTGAATAAATAGATTGAGTAACTAGAAATGAAACAAATAAAATGTTATCTTTGCATCACTGATACAGAATACTTATTTTGTTGCTCTTCCTAAAGCTGTATGCAGATTTCCATGTCAGAATGGTGGTGTCTGCGAAAGACCAAATGCATGTTCATGTCCAGAAGGTTGGATGGGAAGGCTTTGTGAAGAACGTAAGTACCATTGTTGCTTACATGCTATTGTTGAAATGATTACAATTTTTAGAAAAACATACAGAAAAATTTATTTATCAAAACTTGGGTACAGTATTTCATCGGCAGCAATCCTGTATCAGCATGCAGCTTGATCATTGCAAGTTAACTGGACTAGAAGATACCACATTTTTTGTCAAATTATTTTCTGCCAACAAGTGCATTCTGTAATCCCAAAATATGCTTATATGTATTGGGATAATAAAATACTCTTAATCATTTTACCTTTTTCTAGAGATGCTCTATAGCAGGGTTGCACAAACAGCCACCAACCATACTATTCTGTATCTCCCTAATAGGCTTGTCTGTGTCTGGATATGGCGCACATATACCGCATATACTCGAGTATAAGTCGAGTTTTTAAGTGCCCCCCTTGGCTTATACTCGAGTCACTCAGTATTTGCTGTTGGGGGAGCAGTGACCGGGATCTGGAGGAGGCGGGGGGAGGCTGCAGTGATAGCGGGAGGTCACATTGCCCTGCTCATTAGTGTAATGAAATATGCACTGCATCCCCCTGTCGATTACTGGCAGGGGAGCAGTGCATATTTCATTAAACAGTGTAGACCCCCCAAATTACAGTATGTGGCCCCCCTGATGGTGCTCAGAATAAAATAATAAAAGATTTAACTCCACCCTCCGATGCTTTTCTGCAGGCTCCGTGGCTTCCTCTGCTCTTCCTGCTTGTTCCTGGCAAATCCAATCATGTGACCAGCACATCAGTGATGTCATCGTTGCTGCATCGGTCACATGATTAGAAGCCGAGGACAAGCAGGAAGAGCAGAGGAATCCATGCAGCCTGCAGAGAAGCATCGGAGGGTGAGTTAAATCATTATTATATTGTGAGAGCCAGCAGGCGGGCCATATACCAGTGATGGGGGCCATATGCCAGTGATGGGGACCCACGTAAAAGTGATGGGGGTCATATGCCAGTAATTTTGCCCATATAAAAGTAATGGGGGCCATATTCCAGTGATGGGGGCCATATGCCAGTGATGGGGGCCATATGCCAGTGATCGGGCCCATATGCCAGTGATGTGGGCCATATAAAAGTGATGGGGCCCATATAAAAGTGATGGGGCCCATATAAAAGTGATGAGAGCCATATACCAGTGATGGGGACATATACCAGTGATGGGGGCTATATACCAGTGATGGGGGCCATATGCCAGTAATGGGGCCCATATGCCAGTGATGGAGCCCATATGCCAGTGATGGGAGCCTTATACCAGTGATGGGGGCCATATACCAGTGATGGGGCCCATAAACCAGTGATTGGGGCTATATACAATGATGGGGGCATATACTGTGATGGGGGCACAATATACCAGTGATGGGGGCTATATACCTGTGATGGGGGCATATGCTGTGATGGTTGCGCTATATATCAGTGATGGGGGCTATATATCTGTGATGGAGCGCTATTTACCAGTAATGGGGGTGCTAAATACCAGTGATGAGGGCTATATACCTGTGATGGAGCGCTATTTACCTGTGATGGAGGGTGCCATATACCAGTGATGGGGCTGCTATATACCATTGATGAGGGCGCTATATACCAGTGATGGAGGTGCTATTACTAGTGATGAGGAGGCCATATACCAGTGATGAGGGGCTATATACCAGGATGAGGGGTTATATACCAGTGATGAGAGACTTATACAAGATGAGGGGACATAGACCAGTGATGAGGGGTTATATGCCAGGCTGGGGGCTGCTGCATTTCCCACCTTAGGCTTATACTTGAGTCAATAAGTTTCCCCAGTTATGGGGGGTAAAATTAGGGGCCTCAGCTTATACTCGAGTATATATGGTATTTTAAACTTTAGAGAAAAGACAAATGACACAAAGAATGTGAGAATGAGTGGATGCAAGCACTCATGGTTTGCTATATGATCATCTCTGAGCCCTCCTCTTCATGAATTTGGAGCGTCTGATGAGTGTCATTCGCCTCCATGTGCAGTCAAGTAGTGATGGGCACTATATACCAGTGATGGGGGCTATACTGTGATGGGGTATATATACCAGTGATGGGGGCTATACCTGATGCTATATACAGTGATGGGGGTCATATCAGTGATGCCATATCATGTATGGGCCATAGCTAGTATGGGGGACATACACCAGTGATGGGGGACATATACCAGTGATGGGGCTATTATCAGTGATGGGCATATACTGTGATGGGGTACATACATACAGTGATGGGGCATACCTATTGATATCAGTGATGGGCCATATGAGTGATGGAGCCCATTCAGTGATGGGCAATACAGTGATGGGGACATAACCAGTGATGGGGGACATATACCAGTGATGGGGGCTATATACCAGTGATGGGGGCCATATGCCAGTAATGGGGCCCATGCCAGTGATGGAGCCTATATGTCAGTGATGGGAGCCTTATACCAGTGATGGGGGCCATATACCAGTGATGGGGCCCATAAACCAGTGATTGGGGCTATATACAATGATGGGGGCATATACTGTGATGGGGGCACAATATACCATGCAGTGATGGGGGCTATATACCTGTGATGGGGGCATATGCTGTGATGGTTGCGCTATATATCAGTGATGGGGCTATATACCTGTGATGGAGCGCTATTTACCAGTGATGGGGGTGCTAAATACCAGTGATGGGGGCTATATACCTGTGATGGAGCGCTATTTACCTGTGATGGAGGGTGCCATATACCAGTGATGGGGCTGCTATATACCATTGATGAGGGCGCTATATACCAGTGATGGAGGTGCTATTACTAGTGATGAGGAGGCCATATACCAGTGATGAGGGGCTATATACCAGGATGAGGGGTTATATACCAGTGATGAGAGACTATATACAAGAATGAGGGGACATAGACCAGTGATGAGGGTTGATATGCCAGGCTGGGGGCTGCTGCATTTCCCACCTTAGGCTTATACTTGAGTCAATAAGTTTCCCCAGTTATGGGGGGTAAAATTAGTGGCCTCAGCTCATACTCGAGTATATATGGTATTTAAATTTTAGAGAAAAGACAAATGACACAAAGAATGTGAGAACGAGTGGATCAAGCACTCATGGTTTGCTATATGATCATCTCTGAGACCTCCTCTTCATGAATTTGGAGCGTCTGATGAGTGTCATTCGCCTCCATGTGCAGTCAAGTAGTAAGTGAGATTTCTGTTGTAGGGAATGCCACAGCCCATCATGGAATTAGGCAAGTCATGGTATCCTGCTTATACTCGAGTATATACAGTATTTTAAACTTTAGAGAAAAGACAAATGACACAAAGAATGTGAGAATGAGTGGATGCAATCCATCCATGGTTTGCTATATGATAATCTCTAACCATCCTCTTCATGAATTTGGAGGGTCTGATGAGTGGCATTCGCCTCCATGTGCAGTCAAGTAGTGATGGGGCACATATACCAGTGATGGGGGCTATATACCTGTGATGGGGGCATATAATGTGATGGGGGCACAATAACAGTGATGGGGGCTATTACCTGTGATGGGGCATATCTGTGATGGTTGCGCTATATATCAGTGATGGGGGCTATATACCTGTGATGAGCGCTATTTACCTGTGAGGGAGGGTGCTATATACCAGTGATGGGGCTGCTATATACCATTGATGAGGGCGCTATATACCAGTGATGGAGGTGCTATTACTAGTGATGAGGAGGCCATATACCAGTGATGAGGGGCTATATACCAGGATGAGGGGTTACATACCAGTGATGAGAGACTATATACAAGGATGAGGGGACATAGACCAGTGATGAGGGGTTATATGCCAGGCTGGGGGCTGCTGCATTTCCCACCTTAGGCTTATACTTGAGTCAATAAGTTTCCCCAGTTATGGGGGGTAAAATTAGGGGCCTCAGCTCATACTCGAGTATATATGGTAGTTTAAATTTTAGAGAAAAGACAAATGACACAAAGAATGTGAGAACGAGTGGATCCAAGCACTCATGGTTTGCTATATGATCATCTCTGAGACCTCCTCTTCATGAATTTGGAGCATCTGATGAGTGTCATTCGCCTCCATGTGCAGTCAAGTAGTAGAGTGAGATTTCTGGTGTAGGGAATGCCACAGCCCATCATGAATTAGGCAAGTCATGGTATCCTGCTTATACTCGAGTATATACAGTATTTTAAACTTTAGAGAAAAGACAAATGACACAAAGAATGTGAGAATGAGTGGATGCAATCACTCATGGTTTGCTATATGATCATCTCTGAGACCTCCTCTTCATGAATTTGGAGCATCTGATGAGTGACTCTTCGGCCTCCATGTGCATCAAGTAGTGATGGGGACTATATACCAGTGATGGGGGCTATATACCTGTGATGGGGGGGGCATATACTAGTGATGGGGTACTACATACCAGTGATGGGGGCTATATACCTGTGATTGGGGCTATATACCAGTGATGGGGGCCATATACCAGTGATGAAGCCCATATGCCAATGATGGGAGCCTTATACCAGTGATGGGGGGCCATATACCAGTGATGGGGCCCATAAATCAGTGATTGGGGCTATATACAATGATGGGGGCATATACTGTGGTGGGGGCACAATATACTAGTGATGGGGGCTATATACCTGTGATGGGGGCATATACTGTGATGGTTGCGCTATATATCAATGATGGGGGCTATATACCTGTGATGGAGCGCTATTTACCAGTGATGGGGGTGCTAAATACCAGTGATGGGGGCTATATACCTGTGATGGAGTGCTATTTACCTGTGATGGAGGGTGCTATATACCAGTGATGGGGCTGCTATATACCAGTGATGAGGGCGCTATATGCCAGTGAAGGAGGTGCTATTACTAGTGATGAGGAGGCCATATACCAGTGATGAGGGGCTATATACCAGTGATGAGGGACTATATACCAGGATGAGGGGTTAAATACCAGTGATGAGAGACTATATACAAGGATGAGGGGTCATAGACCAGTGATGAGGGGTTATATGCCAGGCTGGGGGCTGCTGCATTTCCCACCTTAGGCTTATATTTGAGTCAATAAGTTTCCCCAGTTATGGGGGGTAAAATTAGTGGCCTCAGCTCATACTCGAGTATATATGGTAGTTTAAATTTTAGAGAAAAGACAAATGACACAAAGAATGTGAGAACGAGTGGATGCAAGCACTCATGGTTTGCTATATGATCATCTCTGAGACCTCCTCTTCATGAATTTGGAGCGTCTGAGTGTCATTCGCCTCCATGTGCAGTCAAGTAGTAGAGTGAGATTTCTGGTTTAGGGAATGCCACAGCCCATCATGAATTAGGCAAGTCATGGTGTCCTGCTCCTGCCAAGTCCCAGCTCTGTCCATTTTGCTGTAGGAGGTGGGAAAAATATTGTGACTTTTTAAAGCTTTTACACAAGAACTCTGTGTGAAAGTTTTGAACAATCGGGACCAAAGTCTCTATCTTTCTGGAATGGGAAAAGGGGAGAAGATGGCCCACAATTTCTGGATCAGTGGGAGGGAAAATTTGGTTATAGAAATACATAAAATGATCAGTGAGCTACAGTACTTTCTTTGAGTGCTCTGCCTGATTCCTTAATGGCCAATCAGAAGATTTGGCAAGTGTGGAAGTCATCTGTTAGCTTGGCACTTATACGATGACAAAATGTTTAATTATGCTGTTGACTTGAAAAAATGTATAATATGTTGACCTATTTATATATGTGCCTGGAGAATCAGCCCCAATGCTATGTTTGAAGACTAATGAGCAAGTTTTGTAGTGAGGACAGGTTTGGTGTGACATAAAAATGTGCAATGATGCTGCGACTCAGTGACTAAAGTCACTGCATAAATCATATTCATGCATATATCATATAAGGAGTCTATTTATCATGGAGGGTTGAGCATACAGTAAGGTAGTAGAAAATATGAACCCCTTCTGTAGTGAGCTACGTTGGAGGAGATTTGTAATTACAAAGCTTTCTGCACTACAAGTAGCAACTGGAGAAACTGAGCATTCTTGGAAAAAGCAAGTTGGAGTAAGAAGCTATTACTGGCCACTTTACACGTCCCAATATCATCGTCCAACTTCGATAAAAAGTCACGTGGTCAATGTGTTGGCGGCATATCGTTCATGCGTTGTGTGGTGTAAATGTGCAATTTGATGCAAGAACGATGCCAAAACAATATCGTGGAAGAATTGTGCAGGCTCTCCAACTGCCCGATATTGGATGGACGATCTGGCAGGATCGTGATGTGTGACAGCCCAACAACGACTTGGAGCACAACTTCCCCTATTCACTCCCATGTTAAATGGTCGTACCCAGGTTCGCTCGTCCAAGGGGGCGTAGACATCGCAGTTGTGTTGCCTGCCGATATCTCCCTGTGTAACATCTCCTATGCGATCTTGGATTTCATCCCAAAAAAATTGCGCGCTCCCGTGCCGCTGTATACAATATCGAAACGGTGTTGGGACGTGTAAAGTGGCCATTAGGATTAGGACTCCAGACAGAAAACACAATGATCTCTGCATTGTAACCGTGAGTGACCTTGGGTGTAGCATAAAAGAGAAGTGAGGCTAGAAAAAGAGCAGTAAAGCTCCCGTCACACACAATGACACAACAGCGATCCCGACAACGATAACGATCCTTAAGGTACCTTTACACGCAGCAACTTTTCTAGAAATTTCATTGGCAACTTACTGGTTGCAGTGAAATCATGGAGACATTGTTCCATTTGTACAACGATAACGATCCTTAAGGTACCTTTACACGCAGCAACTTTTCTAGAAATTTCATTGGCAACTTACTGGTTGCAGTGAAATCATGGACACATTTTTACATTTGTACACGGCAACAAGATAGAACAATGTGTCCATGATTTCACTGCAACCAGTAAGTTGCCAGTGAAATTCCTAGAAAAGTTACCGTGTGTAAAGGTACCTTTAGGGATCGCTGGTGAGATGTCAAACAGTCAGATCTCACTAGTGACTCAGCAACGATCCGGAATGATATGAGGTCTTGGGAATTGTCACTCTCGGACGTAGTATTGAGATCATTGGTCATTGTCCCATTCAAACACAGCGATGCAGCGTTTCCAGCGGGAGACCAATGACCTAAAAATGACCCAGGGCACTTAGTAACGATCAGCGATCTCACAGCAGGGGCCTGATCGCTGCTAAGTGTCACACATAACGAGATCATAAGCAAGATCGTTGTTAAGTCACAAAATCTGAGACTTAACAACGATCTCGCTAACGATCTCGATATGTGTGATGGGGGCTTTAGCCTAAGTTTCTAGATGAAAAATAAATATACTATCACCAAACTGCTGGTTCTGAAAGGGTAATTCACCACAAGACAGCTCACCTTTATTTCACTTTTTCTGACTAATCTAAGCACTAGGCATCTTGTTCAGTATCATTTTGCCTATGCACATCATTGAAATGAAACCACTATGCCTGTATCCCTAATGGAAGTATAGCTGCTATAACTGTATACCTCATGGAAGTAAAACATAAAATCGAGTGCCTCAGCATAGGAAAGTAAAAATAATATTGTCTCCAGGTCCTGTTTTTTTTTCTGTGCTAGTAAAGATGACCTTTGACCAATTTTTTCATGTTGAACTGGACACATGATGTAATAGTAGCTGCTGAGTGGAATAAAACTTTTTTTTATTTTACCTTATGAAGTAGCAAAGTATTTTATACACTAATTAATTACATTTTGCTAAGTCCAAGTGGGTGTTATCCAATAGTTTTTATTGAGGGCATCTGCTTCTTCTACCTAAATGAGTTGCCCAATCAACAGCAGGCAGCAATACAGCAGAAAAAGAACACACCCCACCACAACTTAGGTTTTTTATTGTGTGAAAAGGTTACAGATCTGATTTGCTGTTTTAACCTCCAGCGTAATTGAAAAGTGTTGGGTGATTTAGAACACAGGTGATTTACGCTTTTCAGATAAGAATCCTGTTGAAGAAGAAAGGGCGGTACAGCTGAGTTTAGCAATGTCACAGTGTAAATCTTTTTATCAGCTCTCCTCCTCTCACATCACTGTCAGTTCTGCTGTACTTCCCCTCCTAAAGCCCTCGTCACACTAAGCGAGATCGCTAGCGAGATTGCTGCTGAGTCACAAGTTTTGTGACGCAACAGCGACCTCAACAGCGATCTCACTATGTGTGACACATAGCAGTGATCAGGCCGCTGCTGTGACATCGCTGATCGTTACAAATCGTTCAGAACCATTTTTTCGTTGTTGAACTTCTGCTGGGCATGCTGCATCGGTGTGTTTGACAGGGACAACAATCTCAATACTAAGCCCGAAAGTGACAGATTCCTAACATCCGCTGGATCACTGCTGCATCACTGGTGTGACCTGACTGTTTGACATCTCACCAGCGACCATGTAGCGACGCTTCAACGATCCCGACCAGGTAGTATCACTGTCGGGATCACTGGAGCGTCGCTCAGTGTGACGGGGCCCTTACACTGTCTATCTAGGGATGAGCTTGTATCTGTTGAGATCAAAGAAACTTTTGAGCAGAACAGACAAAATATTGATTACTGACACAGTTTCAGACAGGCACAGGGAACTTATTTGAAGGTGTGAGTCAAGTGAGCTCTTAGGCTGGCTTCACACTGCAGTCAGGTCAGGTCAGAACAGGTCAGGTTTTGTGTGCCAAAACAAGGAATGACTCCAAAACCTAGAACAGGTGTCAATCTTTCAATTATACTTTTTCTCTGCAAGTTCCTCTCCTGGTTTTGAAACACAAAACCTGACCTGACCTGACCTTACCTGACCGCAGTCTGAAGCCAGCCTTACTGCATTGTACTTTCTAATCAGGAAAGCAGGAGGCTAGACCAAGAGATCAGAGATGTTTCATGACATCTCACACACTGAGAAACCTAAAGGCCCCTTCACACACTGAGACTTTCCAGCGATCCCACCAGTGATCCGACCTGACTGGGATCGCTGTAAAGTCTCTCTGGAGTCGCTGGTGAGCTGTCAAACAGGCAGACTTACCAGCGACTCCCCAGCGACCCAGCACCCGTGAGATCGCTGGTATCTATGATAAACAGCGGTAACTAAGCAGCGCACACTGCTTAGTTACCCAGTGTTTATCATGGATACCAGCGTCCACCCTGCTTAGCACAGCCTGTAAACAGGGAGGACGCTGGTAACCATGATAAACGGCGGCCTAGAAACCCGCAGTTTATCAGAGTTACCAGCGTCCTCCCTGCTTACAGGCTGCGCTAAGCAGGGAGGACGCTGGTATCCATGATAAACACCGGGTAACTAAGCAGCGCGTACTGCTTAGTTACCCCCTGTTTATCGTGGATACCAGCCTGTGAGGTCGCTGTTTCACTCATCTCTCGCGGTCACACACAGCGATGTGTGCTGACCAGCGGGAGATTTGGGACCAAAAATTGGTCCTGAGCGACGTGCAGCAACCAGCGACCTCACAGCAGGGGCCCGGTCGCTGGTGGCTGTCACACACTACAACATCGCTGGAGAGGTCGTTGTTACGTCACAAAACCTGTGACGTCGCAGCGACATCGTTACCAATGTTGTAGTGTGTGAAGTGGCCTTAAGCTATTGTGGGGGCATGTTTTTTTTCTGCTGTGTTGCTGCCTGCTTATGTTTAGTCATCATTATACAGGAAAAATAAGTACATGCTCCCAGTGAAAAAAATCTGATAATACTTACTTGAACTTAAATAAGTGTAACTGATTTGGTGCCAAATACTTTGCTAATATTTTCACAATAAACTTTTTTTTTTTACCATTTTTATTTATTTTTTTTGCTCTTAAATAGAAAACTGCCCTCATGCTGTGCCAAGCTCAATTGGAAGAGCTGATAAGATCCAGCTACTATAATATGCTAGCAGAGACCTGGCAATCATGGGTTCATCATGCATGGTGCTCTATTGAGGGCTATGTAATCAGCTAAACAAAATAAACTTTTTACCACTTAACCCCTTCTGTCTTCTCTCCAGGGTGTCCGCGTATATGTCGAAGCTAGTGTCCAAATCTGCTCCTGATAGATGGCTTTAACCATGCCCCATAAATTTAGGATGATGTAAGACTAAGCACCATAAATTTAAGGCACTTGCTTTTTATCTGATTTACTCATTCCAGGCATAACAAGTACAAAGTGTGCAAGCTCAGCAGCTGCACAAGAGACACCCGCTAGGGCAGTGGGGTACTCGGTAATTGGGCCGGTCGGTTCGATGGAAGGTCATGCTGGCAGTGACCCAGATCCATGGCCCTGGGTATGCAGTAGAGGGGATTATTTACAGGGGAAAGTTTGTGATTCCACCTGTGATTATTCTGGTCAGAGCGACCAGCGCTGCTGGGGGCGGACCTCTGGGGCTGATGGAATGGCAGCTTTGGTAGTATTGCTCCCCACAGGTAGAGCAGGGCCCCAGGGCAGATGAGATGTTGGTCAGTTGGGGGTAATGGCAATGTAGACAATTGCAGGGCAAGGAAGATGGAGGCAAACACAGTCATGCAGTTCTTTACCTTTACTTGATTATCAGTCAAGTTCACTAAGCCAGGTGTTGTGCTCCTACAATGCGTAGGCAAGTTATTTCCCAGATGATTAGGGTCGCTCCTCCAAGACACCTTCCATGAGCCATCCCTGGCTATCTCTCATGCTGGCTACACTCCACTCCTGCCCCGCACCTTTGTACTTAGTGTCTCAAGCCAACAGCCACGAACCCTGTTGGGCAACGATCACGGTATCCCCTGGTCCTATATGGCCACTCTTTCAGTGAATGAGCACAGTGTTGGCAGCTGTCTATGCAGGCCCAGCCGCCTCCGGTTTACTAGTTAAAGGGGTTTTCCCCACGAATAAAGTTCATTTTAATCAATAGATATTGGACTAATAGTAATTTCCACAATTGGATGAGTTTAAAAAAAATGTGCCTGTGCTGAGATAATTTTATAAATGTGCCCCTGCTATGTACAGTTTAACTGTTACTTCTGACCATGCATGGAACACGGTCTGATCATAGCATGTCTCCTGGGCAGGGGAGGAAGGAAAGAGAATATACAGACATTACAGCACGGGATCACAGATGATTCTTTTTATGAGGTCAAAACTTTCCTGCCTGTTTGTTAAAAAGATTTACCTCAAAAAAATAATTATTTGTGATCCCATGCTGTAATATCTGTATATTCTGTTTCATGCTTCCCTGCCCAGGATCAAACCAATGCCCCGTGCACGGTCAGAAACAAAAATGAAACTAGTACATAGTAGGAGCACATTTATAAGAATGTCTCTGCACAGGGACATTTCTTTTAAACACATCCAATTCTCCAACCCTCTCTGCTAACCTCTCCTCCAGCCAGGAGATGGAGCCTTCCCTCAAAAGGGTCCGCCCGAATCCCCCATCCTGGTTTCAAGGTGGTGTTGTGTGCAATTATGTGTCTTTGGATCACAGCCCCTCTCACCTGAGAATGGTGACACCACACCTGTGGAGTGGGTGTAGCATCACTGTGGCAACCAAACCGCAGTGGCTCCACACACACACACACATTCAGTGGATTTATGAAAAAATCCTACTGCCTTTACAGGTTACCAGTTGGAATTTCATGTGAGGTTAGGCAATACAACATGCAGCACTGGGGTCCTGTTTACAATTCCCACCAAGGACAACATCTGCAAGGAGTTTGTATGTTTTCCCTGTGTTTGTGGGGGTTTCCTCTTACAGTCCAAAGACATACTGATAGGGGAACCCCAATAGGGACAGTGTTGCTGATGTGTGTAAAGTGCTGTGGAATTAATGGTGCTATATAAGTGAATAAATATACATATATAGTATATATACATATACAGTATATAAACATTTCTAATGTCAATATAGCACATGTCTCTGATACTCTGTCCTTCAGCATCCTGCCACAAAGCAATGTATTTTAGGGTTCTGAACTGCTCAGTTGCATCATTTCTTAGCAATGATTTAAGCATGAAGTGACAGTTTGCAAAGGTTGCAGCAAACTATGTTAGAAGCAATTCTTCATCGCAAGAGAGCAACACACTATTTGAAAACAGGCAAATCAATGACTCCAGTTCAAATTCTGGATTTATTGCAGGCAAAGGCTTGTAAGTCAATAAAACACTTCCTCTTGGGAGAAATAGAGAAGGTGAAATTTACCTTACTTACAAGTACTTTTTTATGTTGTGTTAAGCCAGTTTAAAAATAATAATAATAATAGTAATAATAATAATAGCATATACTTCCCTGACTTTCATAATAGGCTATATTGGGAAATGTATTGTACTATATCTTGTATGAGTTAAAGGGGTTTTCAGGGATAATGTTATTGATGCCCTATCCATTGAATTGCAACTTTGATTATTCTTTGCTTAGGACATAAAAATCCTTATGTTTGATCATCTACATCAGATTCGTAGGGATCCAGCACCCGGCAACCTCATCGATCAACTGTAATCAATTAGCACCACTTAGATGTGGACAGTGAATGGAGCTGAAACAACACAGCTGCATTTAATGTGAAGTGGCCATTGTCCAGAACTGCAGCTTAACTCATATTCTCACCTGTCCAAAAGGTTGCTCATGATTAGCCTATTCAACTTCTTTAAGTCCTCCCTCACGAGACATTTCTTAAATTACTCATTTTTAACATTCTGATATGAGACATATTTCTAGAAGCTCATCTAACAAAAGCCAAATACTGTAAATCCTGAAATACTAGTTTAGTGCTGTTTAAAGGGCATCTGTCAGTAGGATTAACCCTCTTAAGCCATCTACATGGGCACGTACGTCATAGAAAACTGAATAAAATACCACCTTTAATATGTACGATCTGATGTTTCATTGCAGAGAAATCAATGTTTTTTGTTATATACCGTATAACTGAGCTGTTCCAGTCCATGGGCCGGACACTGATCTGCTTGGGAATTTGCCAGTAGAGCTTATAATAAACTAGCTGTGAGCCCGATGCAAATGCATCGGGATTCTAGAATGTGCATTAATTTGATTATAGTAGTTATAGCTGGTGTGAGGACTTTTCGGGGGGGTGTGAATAGTTTTTGGGGAGTCCCATACTTTTTTTGGGGGGGGGGTCACATACTTTTTTGGGGGGGGGTCACATACTTTTTTGGGGGGGGGTCACATACTTTTTTGGGGGGGGGTCACATACTTTTTTGGGGGGGGGTCACATACTTTTTTGGGGGGGTCACATACTTTTTTTGGGGGGGTCACATACTTTTTTTGGGGGGGTCACATACTTTTTTTGGGGGTCACATACTTTTTTTTGGGGGGGTCACATACTTTTTTTTGGGGGGGTCACATACTTTTTTTTGGGGGGGTCACATACTTTTTTTTGGGGGGTCACATACTTTTTTTGGGGGGTCACATACTTTTTTTGGGGGGTCACATACTTTTTTTGGGGGGTCACATACTTTTTTTGGGGGGTCACATACTTTTTTGGGGGGGTCACATACTTTTTTTGGGGGGTCACATACTTTTTTTGGGGGGTCACATACTTTTTTTTGGGGGGTCACATACTTTTTTGGGGGGGTCACATACTTTTTTGGGGGGGTCACATACTTTTTTTGGGGGGTCACATACTTTTTTTGGGGGGGTCACATACTTTTTTTGGGGTGCAATACTTTTTTTGGGGGGTCTAATACTTTTGGGTGGGGGGTCCAATACTTTTGGGGGGGGTCCAATACTTTTTGGGGCGCGTTCAATACTTATTGGGGCTGAGTGCTCGCAATGGCCGCTTATTATTAGCATTAATCTTATTATTATTAGCATTAATAGCATAATTATTAGCATTAATAGCATAATTATTAGCATTATTAGCATTATTATTAGCATTAATAGCATAATTATTAGCATTAATATCATTATTATTAGCAGTAATATAATTATTATTAGATTTTTTTTTTTAATTATTATTTTTTGTAATATTTTATAATTTTTAATTTTTTTTTTTATTATTTTTTTTATAATTTTTTAATTATTTTTAAATAATTTTATTATAAAATTTATTATTTATTTTAAGTGAGACACAGTTCTCCTTCTGGTCCGCTAAAAGGGCTGGGCTGATTAGCATATATTTATTTTTTTTATTATTATTTTTATTTAATTTTTTATTATTTTTTTATTATTATTTTTTATTATTTTTTAATTCTTTTTAAATTCTTTTATTTATTATTTAATTTATTATTTATTTTAAGTGAGACACAGTTCTCATTGTGGTCCGCCAAAAGGGCTGAGCTGATTAGCATATATTTATTTTTTTATTATTATTTTTATTTAATTTTTTATTATTTTTTTATTATTATTTTTTATTATTTTTTAATTCTTTTTAAATTCTTTTATTTATTATTTAATTTATTATTTATTTTAAGTGAGACACAGTTCTCATTGTGGTCCGCCAAAAGGGCTGAGCTGATTAGCATATATTTATTTTTTTATTATTATTTTTATTTAATTTTTTATTATTTTTTTATTATTATTTTTTATTATTTTTTTATTATTATTTTTTATTATTTTTTAATTCTTTTTAAATTATTTTATTTATTATTTAATTTATTATTTATTTTAAGTGAGACACAGTTCTCATTGTGGTCCGCCAAAAGGGCTGAGCTGATTAGCATATATTTTATTTTTTTATTATTATTTTTATTTAATTTTTTATTATTTTTTTATTATTATTTTTTATTATTTTTTAATTCTTTTTAAATTTTATTTATTATTTAATTTATTATTTATTTTAAGTGAGACACAGTTCTCATTGTGGTCCGGCAAAAGGGCTGAGCTGATTAGCATATATTTATATTTTTTATTATTATTTTTATTTAATTTTTTATTATTTTTTTATTATTATTTTTTATTATTTTTTAATTCTTTTTAAATTATTTTATTTATTATTTAATTTATTATTTATTTTAAGTGAGACAGTTCTCATTCAGGTCCGCTATTTTTCCCATTGACATACATTAGCGGTGTGTCGGCGATTTTATGGCCGGCCACCTGGTTCTATTTGTCGGCCGTAAAATCGCGGACACACCGCTAATACATGTCTATGGGCAGTGAGCCCGATTTCGGATTGGCCGCCGACCAATCAGAATTCGAGCTCAATGAGGGGCTCTTCTGATTGGCTGAGGGCAGTACACAGCGACCAATCAGAAGAGCCGCTCATATCTCATTGAGATACAATGGCGGATTTGTCGTCCATTGTACCTGAATGAGAAGAGAAGAGGACGTCGGAGCTGGAAGAAGACAGAAGATCCCCGGGGCCGGACGAAGAGGACGCCTGGCCGGACGAAGAGGACGCCTGGCCGGACGGACGATCAGATGACTAAGAAGACATGTAAGTATGTGCGGACATGGGGGGGGCTGTGTGGACATTAGTGGGGGTCGGCTGTGCGGACATGGGGGGTTTTTCGGACATTGATGGGGGCGGGCTGTGCGGGCATGGGGGTGGGCTGTGCGGGCATGGGGGTGGGCTGTGAGGACATGGGGGGGGCTGTGTGGACATTAGTGGGGGTCGGCTGTGCGGACATGGGGGTTTTTCGGACATTGATGGGGGTCGGCTGTGCGGGCATGGGGGTGGGCTGTGCGGGCATGGGGTCGGCTGTGCGGGCATGGGGGTCGTCTGTGCGGGCATGGGGGTCGGCTGTGCGGGCATGGGGATCGGCTGTGCGGGCATGGGGGTCGGCTGTGCGGGCATGGGGGTCGGCTGTGCGGGCATGGGGGTCGGCTGTGCGGGCATGGGGGTCGGCTGTGCGGGCATGGGGGTCGGCTGTGCGGGCATGGGGGTCGGCTGTGCGGACAGGGGGGTGGGCTGTGCGGACATTGATGTGGGCGGGCTGTGCGGACATGGGGGTGGGCTGTGCGGACATGGGGGTGGGCTGTGCGGGCATGGGGGTCGGCTGTGCGGACATGGGGGTGGGCTGTGTGGACATTGATGGGGGCGGGCTGTGCAGACATGGGGGTGGGCTGTGCGGGCATGGGGGTCGGCTGTGCGGGCATGGGGGTCGGCTGTGCGGGCATGGGGGTCGGCTGTGCGGGCATGGGGGTCGGCTGTGCGGGCATGGGGGTCGGCTGTGCGGACAGGGGGGTCGGCTGTGCGGACAGGGGGGTGGGCTGTGCGGACATTGATGTGGGCGGGCTGTGCGGACATGGGGGTGAGCTGTGCGGACATTGCTGGGGGTGGGCTGTGCGGACATGGGGGTCGGCTGTGCGGACATGGGGGTCGGCTGTGGGGACATTGATGGGGGCGGGCTGTGCGGACATGGGGGGGGGGGGTGGCGAATTGTGTGTAGCGGGGAGCGGAGGCGGCAATGCCGCCTCGGCTCCATGGTCCCCGGGGAGCGAATTGCGGCTCAGGCAGCGACTCGCAATGGCCTCGCGGCCATTGCTCGCGCTACCTGAGCGGTAAATCGCTAAGGTTGTAGCCGGGGCTGTGGATGGATTTTGGGCCAGCGGCTCGCAATGGCCGCTTCGCGGCCATTGCTCGCCCTGGGCCAGCGACTCGCAATGGCCTCGCGGCCATTGCTCGCGCAGCATTGGGCGCTTCGCGCCCAATGTTAAATTCGTATCCACATGACGACATCGGAAAGTGCGCGTGAAGGGGCGCTTTTCCGATTCGCGATTATATAATAGATATCTGGAGAGATACCAGTGTTAATATGAGATGTCCACTCTATGTCCTCCTGATCTCACTATAGAGCTGTGTGTGATTATAACTGACACATCTGCAGATTCTTCTCCACTTCAGCTTCCATCTCATAGACAGTGCAGCTATATTGCTATAATATAGCAGAGCTGTGAGAGCTGCAGCAAATGCTTTTGTAAGAAGACAAAGTTAATTTCTACTGTCCTGTGTTAGTGACAGGTCTCAAACTGATATTTCCATATACGGTACTTAAAATAAGCTTTGTACTAACAGGTCAGTTATGTCCATGTGGACCTCTGAGGAGCGACTCCATCCTCTACATCTCTTCCTGTGTTGTTCTTATTATCTCACTCTATCCAAACATAATTGTACTTACCTTTGTTTTTTCTTTTCAGTAATTGTGATAATCCCTTTTTTATTTTATGAAGATATTTTTAAACAGGCTGATGATTGGCTTTATTCCCAATTAAAGCTGCTAATTAGCTCCCAAACAATCTAATGCATGTTTCTTTCTAAAACTCATCCTTTGTGTAAACAGTGATGTTGTCGATAATAATTCATCCCAATGCAGTTTGTTCATACAGATGATTGCCACATGTACATAAAAGTGTATCAACAATACAGCATGTAAATCAGCGCTCGTTATGATTTAACCATCAGCTCATGTAAAAACATGAGAACAACAAATATGAGCAACATCTATCAGTTGTCACCAAAGGTAGTTATCTATAGTATCTATAGACTGCAGATAAGACACTAGCCACATACAAAGCAGGAAAGGGAAAAAAGCAAAATCAATAAAAAAAAGAGAAGAAGGTGTAAGCGGGAGGGAAGAGAGAGCCATCTATAGCAAACAATATATTGTAAACTATCTGAACTAATATTAATTAATATTTGACTATTATTGAGATTTAATATTAGTTTTTTTAATTGATTTATTATAAATATTAATGAAATTAGAGAGGTTTTTCTAGGTTAAGTTAACCTTTGAATAATCAAATTAGCAATTGGGAGAACTTTTTAAGTGGATTGATGGATTTAAGTAATGAAAAATCCAATAACGTTATTGTAGCCTGTCACCAATATATACCAATATATATTCTCCATCTTAATGAAGGTGGAACCTGGGAATTACCTATCGTAATGCCAAAAAAAATGGCACAATAGTCATGAATAGTAAAGTCATGGATATCACCATAAATTCTCTGGTGTGTACCATAAAGGAAGGGAAGAGTATGGCGTGGAGCCTAATCATTTCATCCCATCTATTTTTCTATTTTTATAGTAGGACAACTGTTGCTGAAACAAGCCTTAAAGGTAACCAACCACCAGGATTTAGCCACCTGTAAGTCAGTGTAGCAGGTGATTGACGTGTGCAGCATGACATCACTATTTGTTTTTTTCTTATATTCCTCCCCTGTGGGCTTGTCTTTCTGCTGTAAGCCGGACCCCGCATGGATGAGTCTGGATCAGAGGGAGGGGGGAGGGAGCTTGGCAGAAAGACGAGACCAAAGGGGAGGATTAAAAAAAACAAAAAGAATAGTGATGTCATGCTGCACACGCTAATCACCTGCTGCACTAATTTACAGGTGGTTAAATCCTGGTGGTTGGTTCCTTTTAATGTGGTTTTGCCATCATTAATTATGTAGTATGATACCCTCTATAGAAAAGATCAGATATATTTGGGAATACATAATGTAAAAGCAATGATATGTTGTTCTTGAAAGAAAGAATTTGGAAATTGGTTTCCTAGAATAAATTGGTATAATCCTTCTTAATATCAAAACCTAGGTTTGGGCTTGGAAATGGTTGTTACCATTTTTCAGTCATACCTATTTTTTTTGCTTTTATTCGGTTTCCTTATGGTGTTTTAATATTTCTGCTTTATGTGCAAAAGCACAAATCTGGCATTTAGTATATTTTATCATTTACTATCAAATAGAGCAGGTACTAAAGTATAAAACAATAATGTCTGCTAGATGAAAGTTATGGTAATTTGACATGTAGTACTTTTTTACAATGTCCGCTTTTATCTGCTTGTATATGGTATGTAATATTATTTATGTACAATCTGTTTTATTCCTCAGCAATTTGCATTCTACCATGCCTAAATGGAGGTCGTTGTACAGCTCCATACAAGTGTGACTGCCTAAAGGGATGGACTGGATCTCGTTGTCATCTTGGTAATAGGAATCTTTCTTTACACCCAAATGTATCTGCACAGAGTGAACACTACATAGTTATTAAACCTTTGTTGTTAGAGGGATTTTTTAAGCTACTGTTTTGGATAATATGAAGCCCATTGAGTGTTGTTGGCCTTTGGCATTTGATCCTTCCTGTCTAATTACGTTTCATATAACATGCTGCAGTCAGATATCCATACTTTAAGGATTACCCATATTTTAGTTACATGAGACACAGTTGTGTTCAAAATAACAGCATTGTGTTCTAAAACTTGTGTTAAGCCCAAAATCTTTATAATAGTTTTTATTTCCATGCATTGAGAACATTGCATACTGTTTTTCTAAATTAAGACATGAAGAGAAATGTATATAATTTTTAACTACATTACAGAAAATAACAAAAAATGAACATTGGGCTGTGCAAAAAAAATAGCAGTGTCTGCAATCGTCTTTACAAACTAAAAATATGTCCTCTTTTTTTAGGATATAGCATTTCTGTGAATCAATAACCTAATATTTAGTTGAATAACCACAGTTTTTTAAAACTGCTTCATATCTATGTTACAACTTTTCACATCTGTCAACTGTTATTCCAGCCCAGGATGCTTTGACTACATGCCACAATGTATTTGCATTTGTTGGCTTTTCTTCAGAAATGGCATTTTTGATGTCACCCAGCACATGTTTTATTGGATTATGGTCCGAAAGTTGGGCTGGCCACTCCACAACCTCAATTTTGTTGGACCGGAACCAAGATTTTGCTCGTTTACTTGTGTGTTAGGGTCATTGTCTTGTTGAAACACCAATTTCAAAGGAAGTTCCTCTTCGGCATAAGGCAACATGACTTCTAAGTATTTTGATATATGCAAACTGGGCTATGATCCCTGGTATGAAATAAATAAACCCAACACCATAGTAAGAGAAACATGCCCGCAATGCTTGTACCACCATGCTTCACTGTCTTCAGAGCGTACTGTGGCTTCAATTCAGAGTTTGGGGGTCATCTGAAGAACTGTCTGTGGGCCTTTGGACCCAAAAAAGAACAATTAACCTACATCAGTCCACAAAATGTTTTTCCATTTCTCTTTATGCCAGTTGTTGTGTTCTTTGTCAAATTGTATCTGTTTCAATCCAGCTTTTTTTTAATAATGGGACTTTGCAGGGACTTCTTGCTACTAGATTAGCTTCACACAGGCGTCTTCTAACTGTCACAGTACTCACAGGTAACTTGAGATTGTCTTTGATCATCCTGGAACTGACGTTGGCTGAGCTTTTGCCATTTTGGCTAGTCTTTAATCTATTTGAACGGTGGTCTTCCTTTTTCTTCCATGTCTCTCTGGTTTTGCTTTCCATTTTAGCATTGGAGATCAATTAGCTGAGCAATCTATCCTTGTCTTCTTTATAAGTTTTACCCTCTTCAATCAACTTTAAAAAAAAAAAAGTATGCGGTTCTTCTGAACAATGTCTCGAACAACCCATATTTATCAGGTTTTCAAGGAGAAAAGCATGTACAACATGCTGTGGCTTCATCGTTAAAAAAGGGCCACCTTATTCACACCTGTTTCTTCACAGAATAATTGACCTCACTAATTGAACTTCACACTGCTATTGTTTAGAACACACACCCTTTCAATTAATTATTCAAATACACAGACTCAAAAACAAGCAGATTATGAATACTGAGTTTTAAAAGAATCTACTGCAACAACTGGTACATAGTTTGACATAATGTATACCAAAAACAGTGAATAAACGGGTTAGTCATATTGGGCTGCTATTATTTTGGACACTACTATTTAACAGGCTATTGTATTTTGAGAATTTTGTAGCCTGTCATGTATCTTACTATATCAAATCTTCTTACAGCTGTTTGCCAGTCCCCTTGCTTAAATGGAGGTAGATGTGTAAGACCAAACAGATGCAACTGCCCACCAAGCTGGACAGGGCCTGACTGCTCTAGGTAAGTCCTGGTACCATTGACATATGCTACAGTGTAGGTAAGTGATCATTATAGTAAGGTGTGGTTTTAAGGGAACTCTTACCATGCACATGCATTTAATATGTGGATGGCATGGTATAGACAACTAGAAGCTTAGTAGAAGGATACATAGGTTTATTAGAAAAGGTTCAATAGAACTTGTATTTCATCGATTAAGATCACTGGTACTTCAGAATACATATTCATACAGGGATGACTGTCAATCACTTACTAGGACTGCCCACTGGAATCATATACATACAAACACAAGGGATTTCAATGAAAGCTACAAAACAGTATATCAATCCGATCAGCTCTTCCTGCTCTATAACATTCTGTCTTCAAATCACATACTATTTTCAACACAACAGGTTCCTTTATGTGCTCCCAATTCTAACTTTAATCACCGCAACATATTACATTTCTACCAAAGTATAAAAGGTAGAAATCCCACACCCATTGTACTTTTTTATGCTGCAAAAACTGACCTGCATTACGATTTTGACATCTGTAACATGTCAATTTTTCTTGTTCTAAATGTGTTTTTTTGGAATGTTTTTTCATAAATTAGAGTGATAAAAGGAAAATCTGCAGGTAAAAAACACATATGTGCTGCAGAAACACAAACAAAGCTGTTTCATTTTAAATATTAAACTGCGTTGATCAGGAGACTTGAGCCTTGGTTGGTGAACATCTGGATTAGAAGTCCGTTCCCCAGCTACCACCGCAGTGAAGACACATTTTGAGTTATAGCTCTCCTGGTATGAATACACATACACTTCAGGCTTATTTGTCAACATAGGAACTTTACTTGAAGTTTCAAACAACCAGTGATTCTCACACATGATGCTGACATGACCTTACCCCATGAATGGGGTTTCATTAGCAACAATGACAGTTAATTTAACGGCCAACCACTTCCCCGGCACTTAGGCTTTCGAAGATACACTCAAGCCTCTCATCACCCACTCTAGTGTCATTATACGTATGAAGAACCAAAAGTCTTTTTGGATCCACCCAATCCCACACACAGGGATTTAGCGTAAACTATTGGAATAGCCAACAAGACAACACTCCTCCCCTACATGTTTACAGCCTGTTCACTAGAGTCTTTGGCAACTGAGAGGGATCTTTTAGTAATTGCCAGTAGAAGTCAGACCGCAGCTAGGAACTCACAGACACAATCACCTAGCTGTCACCACCCAGTCCTCTGCTTTCTTGGACCACTGCATGTATGAGTCCTGAGTTTGACCCGAAGGTCTGGCCAAATTAATATCTTGGGAACTCTTACTCATCACACCTCCTACAGGTGCAGCATCTATCAATTTTTCTCTGTCTTTCTCCCTCATTTCTCATTCTGCAAACTCCATTTTTTTTCATGTAAGTCCATCCCTTAAAGGGTGTACAAAACACGCACCCAAAAATTTACCCTAGCTAGACCAAGGTCCCAGGGAAGCGGCTACTAAGGCACTGGCCACATTACACATTAAACATAAACCAACAATATTTGTCTACAATATACATAACAACAATAGATTCTTACAAGGTCACAGTATCCTCCAGGATGGGGGTGGCAGCAGGGGCGGTCCGTCACCCCCGGGGGTCCTGGTGCAGGTGAGGACCGGGGGGGTTGTGCTACCGCCAGCGCGGCCCGGGGGCGGTGCTACCGACAGCGCGGCCCGGGGGGAATGTTGCTGGGAGCATATGGCAATCAGACTAGTTCCCTGGATCAACGGCTCTATCACAGAATCTAGTATATATAACCAGTAATATTATATTTTTCAAGAAAGGCATCCAGGCCCTTCTTAAATGTTAGTAGTGAGTCACTCATTACAACATCATGTGGCAGAGAGTTCCATAGTCTCACTGCTCTTACGGTAAAGAATCCACGTCTGTGATTACAATGAAACCTTCTTTCCTCAAGACATATGGGATGTCTCCTTGTCCCAGTCTCAGGCCTAGGTATAAAAAGATCATTAGAAAGGTCTTTGTACTGTTCCCTCATATATTTATACATTGTAATAAAATCGCTCTATACTATCACTTTTCCAAACTAAATACCTCCAAGTTTAATAACCTGTCTTGGTATTGCAGACCCCCAGCCATTAACTATCTTGGTCGCTCTTCTCTGCACCCGGTCTAGTTCAGCTATGTCTTTATTATTCACCAGAGATCAGAATTGTACACAATATGTTGTCGGAAGAGTTCCTGGAAAAATGCTTAAGTTTCCCACTGACCTCCACTATACTATGGTACTTGAGTTATGCCCATTTGAGCATCCAACTGCTCTTAAAAGTACCGAGCACCCGAGCAAGGAATTGCTCGCTCATCACGACTGACTAATCAAAGACTACAGGATAAGGCCAATGCTATGAGAAAAATACAATTATGAAAAACAAAATGGTAGCTTATACCACAAAGAAGATACAATCATCTGAGGAATACACAGCTGAGGATGGATATGTGTGTCCAAAAAAACCTGTAGTCCAAAAATCAAAAGATATATGTGGGCAAGTGGTATTCAGGACAAATAAATGGAGGAGTGGGAACCTTTCTTACTTTCTCCCCTGTGTCAACTTGTCTTATTTCTCAATTTTCTCTCCCTGTAATTCTCATGGATTCTCTTTTAAGGCCATATTCCCAAGTGCATTAACACATTTTTTCCATTTATTTGTCAGGTTTCTACATGAAAATATGCCATAGCAATCTACATTGTTTATTGCATTTTCATTTGGTGCATTTTACCTTTATGTGTAAATTTGAAACAGCATTTTTAATGTGTATTTTTAATTTTTGATATGTGCAGAATTACTATGATTCAGCACTTAAATAACAATTGCAGTTTTACATGTTATGGTTAGGCTCTCAATACAAGTCTTTAGTGGAAAAACAGCACCAAATAATACTCAGCGTCTTTTAAGACACAGTAGTCGCTTGTTTTCATGAAATCACATTCACTTAGCTTGAACTGCTAAATACCGCACCAAAAAATGCAACCATTAAGCTATATTGGCTAATTGTAACACTTTTATGTCCTCATAATTTTCTGTTTTGCGCTGTATTTTTTTCCTCCCTTTTTTCCAAGTGCCATAACATTTATTTTTCCATTAATATAGACATATGAGAGGTTGTTTTTTGTAGGATGAGTTGTACTTTTGAATGACATCATTCATTTTACCATACAGTGTACTGGAAAAGAAGTGAAAAAATTCCAAGTGTGGTAAAATTGCCGAAAGATTCATATGGTAAATGTGACCTGCCAATATGATTCTCCAGCACAGTATGAGTACATAGATACCAAACAAGTATAGATTATTTTTATTTAACGGGAACCTGTTAGCTTGTTCTACCCCCCTATGATACCAATACTTGTCCCTGCACCTAATCATGTGATTGGCCCGATGCTTTGTGGGGCTAATCAGGCCGGCTCCGGCACAAGCGTAAAGTGCATATTGAAGCTGGGCCGATCATGTGATTAGGCCCACAATGCACCTGGCCGATCACGTGATTAGGCCCACAATGCACCGGGCTGGATATGATGTTCCGGTCCGGTATTTTACATCACAAGGGAGGCGGGAACTTCAAAAATAAGGCAGCACAGCACAAGGAGCGAAGACGCTCAGCGGGGCGTGCTGAATGCCAATGAGGAGGGGAGAATGGAGCCCCGACGCCCCCTTTCCAGTCTCCTAGATGGAGACTATGTAAATTATGTCAATTTTTAAACATTATAGGGCCCCGTTAGGTCAGACAGGGATGGATAGGGATCAGCTAACAAGGTGCAGGGACAGTTAGTGGTAGCATAGGGGGTAGAACAAGCTGACAGGATCCCTTTAAGGAAGCAAAAAATAAAAATCTTGTAAAAAAAAAAAAAAATGTTGCTTTTGGTGCCATTTTCCGTGACTCATAACATTTTTATTTTTCGGGATCTGGCACTAAATATTGACTTATGTTTTGCTCCATGAGCTGACATTTCTATTGATACCATCTTTAGGTAGATGTAATATTTTGATTATCTCTTAATCTCTTGTTTTAACGCAATTTTATGATGGCCCAAAATAATAAATTTTTATTTTTTATCTGTTTTTGCAGTTTACAGATCAAATTAATAAATTTTATATTTTGATAGATTGGACATTTCTGAACACAGTGATACTAAATATGTGTATTTTTTATTTTTTATAATTGTTTTATTTTAAATGGGGCAAAGTAGGGAGATTTGAACTTGTGTGGGTTTTTTTTACATATCTTGAAAAACATTTTTCTTTGCATTTTACTGTGTTTGCTAATCCACTTCAGCACTGATCTCTACAGAAGAAATCACCATCTCTGTGAATGCCAGCTCATTCACAGAAAAAGGATTATGACAGACAGGAGTCATCAGCTGACCCACAGCTGTCATGCCAACTCATCAATGCCCAGAATGAAGTCACGGGAGAGCTGATAGGAGTGGGGAATGGTACATATCCCATTGGAATATGTTAAATTCCCTGTCAGAGATTGACATTAGGATATATCTGGTTAACAGCAGAGGGCAGATTTCTGAGGGCATTCTTTTAGGGGATGATTTTGGCTGATCAGACATGTGGCGAGAAAGATGTGAGCTTTGTGAGCGAGCCTGCATCAAAGACAGTTACACAACCTATGATGTATCAGTATATCACAGGCTGTGAAGGGTTTGACAATAGTGAGAAACTGTATATAGCTTGACATATAAATATGGTTTATTTGTGAGCAGTGGTAGTTCTAGTCCTTTAGATGTACTCAGAAAAATAAGATTGCATCATTTTGGTAGTTGAGGTATTTCTAAAAAAAAATGAACTGTCAAAAAATGGCTAAAATCGCATTCAGTAAAGAAGTGAAAAACAAGTAAAATATTCTCTTACCTCCATGTTTTCTTCCTAAAACCTGAAATCCAAATCAATAAAATTGGGTAATTAAAAGATTGCCTATAATTAGGCATAAATACTAGAGTTGATGGGAATCAAAGCACACAACCTAGGTTATTGGATATGTCAGTAATCTGTGGACGATGAATGGGAACCTTAATTTCAATATCGTCTGGTGGTTGACTTCTGATGTACTTTTCTTGGGACCATTTCCTGCCTTTTACCTGCAAGAATCAGTTGCATTTCTTTTGATAAGCTGTCTGGCACACTAGGCTGGCTAATCAACAGAAGAACCAGGATGTCTTCAGTAAAGAGGTGTTTTTCAAGTCTTCCATCCAGCAGTTGCAGATTACTGTTGTGTTGGATGGACAAATTTTGTGACTTTAAGTAATATACTTTGATAATGATAAAATGTTTATGCTTTGCTTCCAATTCTGCATTATCCCTGAGCTTTATTTCATGCAATGTTTCCATCTGTTCTATTTGACTTTCAAATATAATTTCTGTTTCAATTATTCATGGTTTCTAAGATTTTTGCTTATTGTCATAGAAACCTTTATTGTTAACCCACAGAACATAAAAACTTGGCCTTGTTATGTACTGGACACATGTACACACGACTGATCACAAGACTTAGTTCATATACAGTACCTGTGATGTCACGAGCCATTCATCTTTGTGTCCAACCTGATGTTGATCCCATTATATTTCACTTATAATAATATTGGCATGAAGCTGTGAAGGGGGTTAAATACAGAAAGTCAGATTAGCCATTTTATTGACATATGCAAATCCTATAACCAATGTGACATAATTTCCAATTTTTATTCACAAAGTCCTTTAGATATAGGCAGACGGCGAGATATATACAAGATGAGCTATTCTTTCTATGTGCTTTCATTTCTCTTTAGAATGTGATCTGTGTTTCCTTTTGATGTGCCACATCTGCCGTTTTAATCACATCCTAACTGTTTTCCCTTTTTTTTTTGTTTCTTTCAGAAAACGAAAGAATGGGTTTTCTCCTTTTTAGTGGTAAATTGGATTTGTTGCACAAAAGAGAACCCATTTCATGCAGGATCTAATCTGGAGTGCATTTTAATTCAAATTTGAATGCCATAATGTGATATATTTTCTTATGCTTGTGGATTTTTTTTAAAGTTCTTCTGTATTTTCATAAGCAAATGTATATTAATAATATGCTGCTGAAGGTTGAATGTTATTTGAATAAGGATATTGTATATACTTTCTCAACGTTTACTTAAATTCTGCTTCTAAATGGATTTCACTGCCTAAGGTGATTGTATGGAATATACTGGTCATGGCAGACAATTAGCAGAAAAACTATGGAAAAAGCAAACTTTGCTAATGTTTCTATATCTTTTTGTTGCTTTATGTTAATTAGATTTAAGATTCAGCACAGAAATTTGTTTTTTTTTTGTTCGTTGTTCAACTATGTTGTTGTGAATTATCCATAAAAGCAGAGCTTATAATACATTTTATAATAAAATGAAAGAATTTCCACTGGTTTGTGTATTATTTCATTATATATCTATCTATCTATCTATCTATCTATCTATCTATCTATCTATCTATCTATCTATCTATCTATCATCATCATCATTTACACTATTTATCTAAATGCTTTTAACTCTATAGGATATCAGAAAAACTAATTAAAACACAGAGATTGATGTGTCAGCAGAGGCACACATAACTACAGTAATAATTAATTTAGCCATAAATACTTAAACGTATTGTGATAAATAGAATATCAGCATAATTCTCTTTAGAATAATATGCAACAGTTTGGATTACATACTAAAATTAAAGTAATGGATATGACTGCAATAAAAGTAATACAGTATATCACTTGTAGTGCCTAATCTAAACAATAAAAAATATAAGCAGTTGAGTTCATGAAAGCGAAAAAAAATAGACTCACAATTGTAATAATAAAGTGTGATGCTGCCCCAACACACGTTTTGGTATTTCTTTGTCAAGAGGCATGACAAAATGTTGTTTTAGCCCCAAATTTTGCATTTTCACAAGGGTAACAGGAGAGAATGCACTGTACAAATTGTTGTCTAATTTTTCCTGAGTACACTGATACATCATATGTGGTGGAAAGCTATTGTTTAGGCAAATGGCAGGGCTCAGAAGAGGAGGAGCGCAGGAATGAAAAATTGTCTGGAATCATTAGCGGATGACATGTTGCATTCGCAGGACCTCTGATGTGCCTTAACAGTGCAAACCCCCCACAAGTAACCCTATTTTGGAAACTAGACTTTTTAAGGGACTTATCCAGATATGTGGCGAGCATCTTGAACTCCCAGGTGCTTTAGAGAATTTTTTAACAGTGAGTCGCGAAAATAAAAAAATCATATATTTCTCACAAAAATGTAGTTTTAGTCCCTAATTTAGCATTTTCACAAGGGTAACAAGAGAAAATACACCATTTGTTGAGCAATTTTTCCTGAGTACACAGATGCACCATATGTAGTGGAAAGCTACTGTTTGGGTGCACCGTAGGGCTCAGAAAGGAAGGAGTAACATTTGACTTTTGGAGTGCAAAATTGGCTGGAAAGTATAGCGGACACCATGTTGTGTTTGCCAAGCCCCTGATATGCCTAAACATTGCAAATCCCCTACAAGTGATCTCATCTTGGAAACTACACCCCGCAAGAAATTTATTTAAAGGTGTGTTGAGCATTTTTAACCCATCGGTGCTTCACAGAATTTAATAATATTGGGCCAAGAAAATAAAATATTAAGTTTTTTTTTCAATGAACATGATAACCAAATTTTTATTTTCATAAGGGTAACAGGAGAAAATGGACCATAAATTTATCACACAAGATTTCCTAAGTATGGAAATACCCCATATGTGGTCAGAAACTACCTTTGTGGCAAAGTGCAAATCTTAGAAACGAAAAAGTAACATCTCAAGGTACAGATTTAGCTGAAATGGCGCGTGTGCCATGTCACATTGGCAGAGCCCCTGAGGTGCCAGGACAGCAGAACCCCCTATAAGTGACCCCATTTTACAAATTACACCTTTTTATGAAATCATCTAGTGGAACAGTGATTGTATTGAGACCACATACGTTTTCCAAAATGTTTTACCTTTGGACGGTAAAGAAAAAATAATTCCCTTTTTTTTCCCTAAAATGTTGTTTTAGCAGCAGATTTTACATTTTCAAAAGGGAGATAGGTAAAAATTATGACATACCGTAATTGTTACACAACTTCTTATGAACATGGCAGTACCATATATGTGATTGCACAGACTCGGAAAGGAAAGAGCGCTATTTGTCTACTATGTCTGGGTGTCTGCCTCCAATAGGCATATATGCCAGAAAATAGTGCACAATAGAGCACACAGCGACTCCATATTCATTATTATAGTCAATGGCCTCATCGTGAATACATTAGTATGCTGTTTTGTGGGGTAGTTAGGACATAAGCCCTGACAGGACCACTAAACTTGACAAAATATAGTGTGAAAGTACTCTTACTGCGATATTTAGGAGGCAGAATGAACATTTATTACTCTGTTCACTGTGTGGCATAAGTGATGAGATGGCTTTATTCTTAAGATCAGTGTGATTACAGCAATACAAGATTTATATAGTTTTTTAAGTTTCTCAACTATCACACTAAAATATGCTTGTTATTACAAAAATGTTTTTGCATCATCATATTTTGGAAGCTGTAATATTTCTATATTTCTTCCAACAGAGTCATGTGAGAGTTTGTGTTTTGCAGGTTGAATTGATATTTTTATTGGTACCACATTCAGGAACATAACATTTTTTGATCACTTTCTATTTTGATTTTTGGGATGCAGAATGAACAAAAACCAGCAATTTAGAAATAGTTTTTTGTGAGGATTATATTTTTCACAGTGTATTGTTTGATCTCTGGGGGTCATGAACACCATCGGCTCCCCATGATTCCATCACGGGCGTGCCATTGAGGCTCCCACAACTTTCCAAATGCTGCAATCGTTATTGATCAAGGCATCTGGAGGGTTGATAAGCCAGGGGTGATACAGGCACAATCTCTGGCTGTTACTGCAGGAGCTAGGCTGTCAGCTGTGCCGAGCTCTGATGGTGATCGTGCAGGAAATTCTAAGAATATAGCATGTCGTGCATGACCATGCTGTGATCAGTCAGTCAGATTGACTGAGCAATCACAGCAATATGAGTGCAGGGACCGATAAAATGGGTCCATGCACCTCTTCCCATGCAAGTCAGCTGTCATTGACTGTTGGTACAGAGTTGTCAATGTGCGTTTTCACACAATGACAATTAAAAACATGACAGACATAGCATGTTCGTTATGGTAAAGAAACTGACACCTGCTCATGATGTGTTGTGTCCATCATTGGCCTTAAAGGGATAAAGATACAAGATCTTTGTTTTATTTCCTATGGGCAAACAACTTACAGACAGGTTACTGCCATCTATCTGCATGTTCTTTCTTGTGGTCATCTCTTCTGGCTCAAAGTCGTTACTGATTGCTTCTGCCAGTAATTCACCTGCTTTTGGTGACATCATGCAGACAGAGCAACTCCTTCTCTTCTGCTATGATCTAGCAACGGTGCAATATTGCTTATTTCATGCTGATTGACAGCCAGCTCCCTATCCTTATCTAAATGTAAGGAGCAAGCTGTTAATGACCATAACCTCAGCTGTAAAACCCAATTGACAGAGCAAAGTGGAAAAGAAAGAGATTCTCTGTTGACTTGATATTAAAGGGAGCAGAAGATGTGCCACCTGAGCTGGAATAGTTTGTCACAAGGCACATTATTCAAGTTGTTAGCATCTACCTGCCAGTCAGTAAGTTCAAAGTGCCGTAAAAAAAAAATATACCAAAAGACCAGGTAACCCTGGTAAATAGCTAAAACAGAAATTATATTTACCCAGAAGACAGACGTTTTAAGAGCATATTAGCTTTGGAAGTCAAGTTACAAAAGTGTTTCTAATAAGATCTCCGGTAAGCAATTGAACTTTAGCCTTAAGATAAAACTTTATAATCATGGTCAAGTGCCTACTATAGTAATGTATTATGCAGATAGTTATGTTAAAGCTCCATAAACATTTTTGTTTTGTACAAAGTCATACTAGAAACTCCAACAATTATTTGTGGCCCTATTGCACTTATATATGAAAGTTACAGTATATGAATAAAAGTTTAAGCTTTGCTCTAGGCCAAAAAGATACCTTTGTACAAGTATGCACAGGTTTAGGTTTTATTTGTTTGCTGCACATATTGAAGCTAAGGTTTTTATAATTTGTACTAGCTGGGAGCCCGATGCACATGCATCGGGATTCTAGTACGTCGAGTGTCTGACTTGCAATGGCCGCTGCGCGGGCATTGCAAGTCGACTTTCCACATGACCACGCCGGCTCGCATTGCGAGTCGACTTAGAACTGCTCGCAATGGCCGCTTCGCGGCCAATGCTTCGCGCGTATCCACATGACCACGCCGACTCGCAATGGCCGCTTCGCGGCCAATGCTTCGCGCGTGTCCACATGACCACGCCGGGGGCAAAAAAGCTATTCGCAATTATATAATAGATTTTTAATTGCTCAAAATAAATATATTCAAGGATTTCTTTTATACGATGGATGTGCCAACCTTTCCCTTCAGGCTTCAATATTTTGTCTGCTTCTCACCAGCAGGATACGGCACCCACTCAGCATTAATATATGCGGTACGCACCTATGCTGTATAGCAGCTGCCAAACAACATGAACATCACCAAAGTCTGTTTAAATCAATGAGTACATGACGTTAACTTTGTGAAAACACCACTGCTAGATTCCATTGTTAAAATCATATTAGGAACCCCAGCTCTAAATTTAGTAAGGTTTAATAGAACATTTTGTAGTAATGTAATTACATTTATAAAAAATATTACTTATCCCTATAATGTAAATGTTTTAATTTATAATTTTATCATGGAACGCCTTATACATACTCATTTATTTAACTTTAGTAACTTATCTTATTTTTAGAACTCTTTTAATTTTTTTAAATCAGTAAAAACTGTTTGAAATGTTTTTATTATTAATAGCTTACTATTTGAGAGACAGTTCCATTGGCATTATCATGATTATCAAAATAGAAATGAATGAGCACTGCAACCATCTCTTGTTTAACGCAGATGATATGTAGCAGCAAAGCCGCCTCTGTTGGTGTTCTGAAGACTTGAGTGATGTTCAAAGTGAATAATAGCTATGGTTAGCAACCTGGATGATAACAAAGACTTCAAACGTATTTGATACTGTGATCACAGATAAGAGAACCAGAATATGGAATTGTAATTGGGGCACTGTCAAGACAAACAAGTATCTCATTCATTCTACAGACAGCAACTCCCAGGTGGACAAAGTGTAGAAACAGAAAAACTATGCATATATTATTACATTTTCATCATCACACTGTGAATCTTTACATGTGCTAAACCTTTTTATAAAAAAAAACAAAACTTTATTTCAGCTCCAGAAATCCCATTAGCAGGTCTGAACAATTGGACAGTCTAACTACTGTTGGTGTAAGCAGGGGGTTCTGGACGGGTAATATATTGCAATGATAGGATCAGAGTGGTAATTTGACATCAATACAGCAAGCTGTATATGTACTTCAATAAAATGTATAAGGTGGAGTAACACATTGTCACTGTTTGGAGGAGAATAGGTAAAATCTGCCAATATAAAGAAAATAGGTTTATTATTTTAAAGACACACGAGCATATGGCATGCGATTCGAGAGCATTAGATGCGATATGCTAATGACACCCGGCTCAGGCTCTGATATTAATGTGAGCCGAGTGTCAGGCATCTGTTATCTGATCCTGAGATTGGATCACAGCTGCAGAGGAGAAGGAATGATTAAGATCCTCATCTCCTTCAATGCCCGCCTCTGCGTATATCGCACTGCATTCAGAGGTCATTCGAGTGCAGTCCGATGTTTCACTCACATTCATACATTCATAGACTATATTCTAAATAAATATTTTGAAAAAAAAAATATTGTGGGTTGACCTCTGTTTTGGATTATCAGCCAGGGTAAAGCTTCCAGCTGTGACCTGCAGGCTGTAGCTGTTTGCTTTACCCTAGTTGGCGATCAAAATACATTTGGACAGAGATAACATTTTTCTAATTTTTGTTCTATTTATTACCGCAATGGATTTTGAACAAAACAATTCAGATGCAGTTTAAGTTCAGACTTTCAGCTTTAATTCAGTGGGTTAAATAAAATGATTGCATATAAATGTTAGGAACTAAGGGCCGCTTTACACACACCAACTTCTGTGTGCAACTTCTGAACAGATCTCTGGTTGCAGTGAAATCATGGACACATTGTTACATTTTGTGGCTGTGTACAAATAGAGCAATGTGTCCATGATTTCACTGCAACCAGACATCTGTTCAGAAGTTGCACACAGAAGTTGGTGTGTGTAAACCGGCCCTAAGGCACTTTTTTTTAACTCAATCCCTTCATTTCAGAGGCTCAAACGAAATCGGACAAATTACCGTATTTTTCGCTTTATAAGACGCACCGGATTATAAGGCGCACCCAGATTTTAGAGGTGGAAAATAGGGAAAAAAAATATTTGTAGCAAAAAATGACTTTGATATGACACTCAGGCCCTGCGACCAGTCAGCGCTGGCGTCTGTTTCCTTCGGATGCAGGTGCAGCATGTGAGCAACACCAGTGACTTCTGCTCCAGTGTCTGATGGCGGGGAGACAGACACCAGCACTGACTGGTCGGAGGGCTGAGTCTCATATCAATGTCACATGGGACATGACTATACAACTTCTGACAACGTTGGAACTGCTGCAGCATCAGGGGTAAGGGTGCGTGCACACGATCAGTATACGCAGCGTTTTGGACACAGCATCTTGCTGCTGTGTCCAAAATGCTGCATAGTACAGTACAAGCATAGTGGATGGGATTTGTACAAATCCCATCCTCATTATGCTTAACCTGACTGCAGCGATCTGACAGCTGCGGTGCGAGTTGCCGCCATTCCGCTCCTCTGCAGCATGCTTATTTCATGCTGCGGAGTCGGAAGTGGCTGCCATCGGGTGACTGCAGGGAGAAGCCGCCCTGCACCCGCCGTACACGGTGAGTACAGGGCGGCTGCGGCCACCAGCGGCTTCACTCAGGTCCGGAGGAGCTGTGTCCAACACGCCGCTCCTCTGGACCGTGAGCACACAGCATTAGTATGGTCTTTATTACTTTTACAAGGGCCAACAAGGTGAATGAGATGGGATTTGTTCATGTAGTAGTAATACCTTTAAGAACTATCACTCCCAGCATGTACTGTAGATCCTATAGCATGCTTGGAGTTCTAGTTAAGCACAGTATTGGTAGTGTTAACTTTACTTTATTAGTGGTTATGTTACATATACATGTGCACTTACTTTAATGTGTCCTGCTTTGCCCTGTTACCCTGCTAAAATCAAGGAAGTGGCCATAATCTGCAGATCAAGTTCTGATGTGATGTACTGTAAGAGGGAGGGCCAGGAAGGGGGTCTGTACACTGTGCTGTTATACGATGCTCCAGTCCTGTCTCCTAATTACAATTCACCACTACAGAGCTTGACCTGTAGATACAGCCCAGGGGAGCTGTACACTGCCGTTCTGCAGGCTCCAGCCCTGCTCTCCATAGACTGAAGCTCCTGAACTGCAGACTGACCTTCCTGCATTTCTGCACGGTGTCAGGGCTCAGCAGGACACATTACAGAGAGCAGAGGGAGTGAGGCACCACACTGTGACAAGGTACCTGTGAAAAGTGCCGATCTGCCTGCTCTGCCCCTGTCTTCATGGCAGTGAATCAGCACAAAGGTCAGTGCTGATTCACTTGCTGCAGCTGCCCCCCGCTCCTCCGTTCTTACTATCTGCAGCACAGAAGCTGGGGAGAGACCGTGTGCCGGCTTCTCCTGCTCTGCGGGCTCATCTCTCCGCTGTCTTCAGTGCAGAGAGGTGGGTCGGCACTGGGAGCAAGTGAAGTGAATATTTAAGTAGTTAATGAACCGGGGACACATGATGCTCCTGCTGCCCGGATTCTTCAGCAGGGACCATTCCCTGCCACTTCTGACCCAACTTCACTGCTGTCTCCCCCTCCCAAGCAACCCAGGATGCTAGAATGTTATATTCCTTTTATAAGACGCACCCCCACTTTCCTCCAAAATTTGGAGGAAAAAAAGTGCGCCTTATAAAAGGAAAAATACGGTAAATAATTGTAAATAAAATGTTAACTTCTAATACTTGGTTGAAAAACCTTTGTTGGCAATGACTACCTGAAACCTTGAACGCATTGGCATAACCAGGCGCTGTGTTTCCTTTTTTTTAATGTTCTACCAGTAGGGATGAACAAGTATGCTCGGCGCTACTCGTTACTCGCACGAGTATCTCGGTACTCAGGATGCTCGGCGAGCACCGAGTACCGCCGAGATGCTCGGACTCCTCGCTAATAATTATCGATCTGACACAAATACACTGCTCCCTTCAGTGCACACAGTGAGCTGGCACCTCATAGAGAGCAGATTGATTGTTAGGATCCCTCCGGTGGCACAGCAAGGTGTTGTATGGTGCATCGATTTAAAAAAGCCCACCCTTCCGCCCTTTCCCAGAAACACTCGTTTTATAACCGGAAGTCTGTGGGCGGAGCCTGTCACTAATTGACTTACATTGGGCTCGGTGCTCGGCCGAGTACATGAGTATCTTGGGATGCTCGGCCAGAGCATCGAGCACCCAAGCATTTTAGTACTCGCTCATCTCTATCTACCAGACCTTTATTGCAGTGGTTTTCAGTTGCTGTTTGTTTGTGGGCCTTCCTGTCTGAATTTTAGGGTACCGTTACACGTTGCAACATTGCATTTGCAATTTGCTTGTTGCAGTGCAATCATGGACACATTTTTACATTTGTACACGGCAACAAAATAGAACAATGTGTCCATGATTTCACTGCAACCAGCAAATTGCAAGTGAAATTGCATGCAATGTTGCGACGTGTAACGGTACCCTTAGGGACACTTTACACACACCAACTTATCTGTCCAACTTCTGAACAACTTACTGGTTGCAGTGAAATCATGGAAACATTGTTCCATTTGTACACAGCCACAAAATGGAGCAATGTGTCCATGATTTCACTGCAACCAGTAAGTTGGTCAGAAGTTGGACAGATAAGTTGGTGTGTGTAAAGTGGCCCTTAGTCTTTAACAAATGAAATGCATGCTCCATTGGGTTGACATCAAGTGACTGACTTGGCCATTCAAGAATATTTTACTTATTTGCTTTAATAAACACCTGGATAGAGATGAGTAAACCTTCCCATGTTCGCTAATTTGAAATTCGGCCCGAACACTGCAGATTATGTTAGAGATCGGAAACATGAGCAATTTCATAAAAATTAGTGAACGCGACTTTGTTCGTAAACTGATTGGATAAAAAAAGCATTACTGCCTTTAATTGATGTTTTATTCCTATCTTTTGACACTGTATGATAGCGGGCATAACGTGTTTGATGAGGGAGGTTGGGGAGAGGTCAGAGTGATATCGGACTCCAATTTTTTCCCCGGCATTTTCTGTGTGGATGTTCCTGGTCTGCAGCCAATCAGAGCGCATAAAGCATACACAAGTTGAAGACACAAGGACTTGTATCATTGGCAGGCTTGTTTCATTGGCTGCCAAAATCACATGTCTCTCAGGATATAAAAAGCGTCCATTTGCCTTCATCACCATTTTCAGAGTGTTACTGCTTAGGCTGCCTTCACACTACATAATTTTCACATCCGTGTGGTTCCTTGAATTTCAAGGACCACACAGACAGGCACAGATCTGTGCCAACAGATACTAACTGATGCCCATGGACCTTATTTTAACAGATCTGTCATCAGCAGAGATATTGGTGGGAGGAGCTGTACTTTGCATCTGAGCATGCTCAGTACAGCAAAACAAATCTGTGTCATGGATCCATATTTATCACAGTTCCATACATATCCATCTCCATAAAGCTCCATGTTATTTGATGTGGACAGTTACGGATCTATGTCTGTCCGTTGGTGTCAGTGATTTTCAAGGCAGCTCAAAATTGGAGCAGTCTCCGATTCTGGGAGCATGAAAAAAAACTGACAGTGACAAAACTGGCACACACAGATGGCCACTTAGGACCAATCAGTGCCCATAGAGATAAATGGGAGGCCAAAACTGATTCATGGCGATCCATTTTAAAACAGATAGACGCGTATCAAAAATTATTCACCAAACAATAATGAGTAGTCCACACTGATGAATGCGATTAGTAACCGCATTCATCCACCACCAGAAAATCTGCAAAAAATCAGTGCAAAAAATCCGCACAGGAATCACACAAAAAGCTCTCTGTTTATAATCAGTATTTTTTCCAGTTTGTAGCAAGTGCAAAATACTGATTATAAACAGAGAGCTTTTTATGTGATTCCTGTGCGGATTTTTTGCACTGATTTTTTTGCAGATTTTCTGGTGGTGGATGAATGCGGTTACTAATCGCATTCATCAGTGTGGACTACTCATTATTGTTTGGTGAATGTATTTCTCCTGTTCGCAGGAAAGGGAAGTGACCCACCCTTCCCCTATGAGTAGTTCACACACAAGCTGTTTCACAGGTAAAAAGCCCACAGAGTGGAGTCCTGGCTGGAGCCTGGATGGAAGTATGTTCACACACTCAGGTTTTAAATGCACACATCAGCTAGGGACTGCCTCGGTCAGGGCAACCGTGACGGAGGTGAGGCAGCTTGCGTATATTTTTTGCAAAAAACGTACAGACCAATAGCCCTGTTTTTGATACTTTTTTGATAGCACTTGCTACAAACTGGAAAAAATACTGATTATAAACAGAGAGCTTTTTGTGTGATTCCTGTGCGGATTTTTTGCACTGATTTTTTGCAGATTTTCTGGTGGTGGATGAATGCGGTTACTAATCGCATTCATCATGTGTGGACTACTCATTATTGTTTGGTGAATGTATTTCTCCTGTTCGCAGGAAAGGGAAGTGACCCACCCTTCCCCTATGAGTAGTTCACACACAAGCTGTTTCACAGGTAAAAAGCCCACAGAGTGGAGTCCTGGCTGGAGCCTGGATGGAAGTATGTTCACACACTCAGGTTTTAAATGCACACATCAGCTAGGGACTGCCTCGGTCAGGGCAACCGTGACGGAGGTGAGGCAGCTTGCGTATATTTTTTGCAAAAAACGTACAGACCAATAGCCCTGTTTTTGATACTTTTTTGATAGCACTTGCTACAAACTGGAAAAAATACTGATTATAAACAGAGAGCTTTTTGTGTGATTCCTGTGCGGATTTTTTGCACTGATTTTTTGCAGATTTTCTGGTGGTGGATGAATGCGGTTACTAATCGCATTCATCAGTGTGGACTACTCATTATTGTTTGGTGAATGTATTTCTCCTGTTCGCAGGAAAGGGAAGTGACCCACCCTTCCCCTATGAGTAGTTCACACACAAGCTGTTTCACAGGTAAAAAGCCCACAGAGTGGAGTCCTGGCTGGAGCCTGGATGGAGGTATGTTCACACACTCAGGTTTTAAATGCACACATCAGCTAGGGACTGCCTCCGTCAGGGCAACCGTGACGGAGGTGAGGCAGCTTGCGTATATTTTTTGCAAAAAACGTACAGACCAATAGCCCTGTTTTTGATACTTTTTTGATAGCACTTGCTACAAACTGGAAAAAATACTGATTATAAACAGAGAGCTTTTTGTGTGATTCCTGTGCGGATTTTTTGCACTGATTTTTTGCAGATTTTCTGGTGGTGGATGAATGCGGTTACTAATCGCATTCATCAGTGTGGACTACTCATTTTTGTTTGGTGAATGTATTTCTCCTGTTCGCAGGAAAGGGAAGTGACCCACTCTTCCCTATGAGTAGTTCACACACAAGCTGTTTCACAGGTAAAAAGCCCACAGAGTGGAGTCCTGGCTGGAGCCTGGATGGAGGTGTGTTCACACACTCAGGTTGTAAATGCACACATCAGCTAGGGACTGCCTCGGTCAGGGCAACTGTGACGGAGGTGAGGCAGCTTGCGTATATTTTTGCAAAAACGTACAGACCAATAGCCCTGTTTTTGATACTTTTTTGATAGCACTTGCTACAAACTGGAAAAAAATACTGATTATAAACAGAGAGCTTTTTGTGTGATTCCTGTGCGGATTTTTTGCACTGATTTTTTGCGTATCAAAAATTATGCAGTGTGAAGGCAGCCATAGGGAGAGGGCTAATGCCACTCCGTGGTGCTCCATGCTGCTCCATCCGTTACACAAATAGATAACTAGTTTCTTGATCGCTTTTTAGATACAATGAGAAGGCGAGATAGTACATCAGGACATAGGCATTTTCTGCTGAGAACAAGTGTGACTCTAAAATCTGTGTGCGTTTTTAGAGTTGCGATTTTTGCATACAGCAAGCAATTTCCAAATCTTAACGTTTCCCCTAAAAAAGGTTATATTTGGTCTCTAACTAGTGATTCTCAAATCCTTCAGTGTGCAGTAAAAAGGCATTTATTTTTAACCTCAAACCAGTTTATTTCCAAATCAGTCAGTTTCCCCTAAAAAGGATGTGTTTGGCCTCTAACAAGTGATTCTCAAATCCTTCAGTTTGTACTAAAAAGGCATTTTTTTCTTGCCTCAAACCCATTTATTGCCAAATCAGTTTCTCCTAAAAATGCCGGGTTTGGCCTCTAACCAGTGATTCTCAGATCCTTCACTTTCCCCTAAAAAGGTTGTGTTTGGCCTCAAACAAGTGCTTTATAAATTTGTATGCATAAAACATGAGAGGCAAATCCCAAGATCGTGGTGGAAAGGGGAAGGGGAAAAGGGTTGTTGAAAAGAGGAGAAGGCTTGATGTCCTAGGTGAATGTGGGGTAGATGCTACTGCTTATGTTAATGAAAGCAGTACTGACCAAATATTGGCTCGTCGAATTCCAAGGAAGTGACAACTTCTGTTATTGGACAGCCTACTCCAGTCTGTTTGCTGGCAGCAAAGGGATACGAGTTGTGGCTGAGGCCCAGAAAGAGCTTTTGCTACATTTCATGGCAAGCTCTGCATCAAGTTGCATGTCTTCCTGTTTCTCTACCTCCAATCAGAAACAGAGTCCTCAGAGGTGGTGCCCAAATTACCCATGTGTCACCCCGTGTCACAACTCTCCAACCACGCAACTTATTGTGGGGAAACACAGATTGGCAATTCTGCAGAGATGTTCACACATTTTATTCCATTGGCATCAGAGATCTGCATACTACAGAGGAGGAAAGCATCTGCACCAATGCTCAAAATCTTTTGGAATAGGATCCTGGGATGCAGAAGAATCCAGACCCTTGTCACCAGACGTTACCCTCCAGGGTGGAGGTGATCATTACAATGAGACTGAGATACCTGAGCAACACTCACACTACACTGTGCATTCAGGGTGAGAAGTGAAGGAGGGTGATTCTCATGGAGTGGAACAACAGACAGGATGAAGATGAGATTCTAGATCTGACTTAAAATCAACCCAGAGTGAAGAAGCTGGGTAGCTCAGCAGAGAAGGAGGTGGAAGACGAGGAGGTTAGGTTGCATGTTGCCGCACAGAGACTGATGGCTGCAAGCAAGACAAGCACTGCATCCTCATCCACAACTCTGGCTCTGAACAGCAGCGGGTCGCATTGTCTAGGCGGCAAGGGTTGCCTAGTCTGGGCCTTTTTAAATATAACAAAAGATAGCCCAACTCACTTTATTTGCAAACTTTGTACCAAAAAATTGACTAGAGGCAAAAAACCCAACAATTTGACTACTACATGTATGAACCACCATATTGCCCAGTACCATGCATTACTCTGGGAAAATTCCTGCTTTAAAACTGTGCCTAGCGGACCTCACTGAAGATCATCCGCTGCATCAAATGCATCTGATGCTTCTAACTCCTCCATCACTGTGGTGTTGTCCAACAGGATTCTGGCTGCAGGCACTCAACTTGTTTACTCGCTACAGTCGGGGTAAGTGACAGCCCTGATTTGATTTTCCTGAATGGGCAAAGAAATGCCCATTCGGCAAGCCAAACCGCATCTAAACTTCAAAAGGTTTGCTCATCTCTACTACTGGGCTGCTTTAGCTTTATATTTTGGATCATTCTTTATAGTATGAAACATCGACGAATCAGTTTGGCTGTATTTGGCTGGATTTTAGCACACAATATGTCTCTAAAAACCCCAGAATTCACGCGGAAATGGAACATTATATAGCTGTTTGACATTTCTCTATCTACTAGATGTAGGCCCAATGCTATCTCATTGAGATGGCGGTGACATCACGATGGGGACAGGCTCTAGGGTGCTTGGGGTGGTGGCTTTCACTGTCTGCTGTGTCTCTCCTCCCTGTGCGCTCTCCCAATGTATTTTTAGTTATCCTGTTTCTGTGGGAATTTTTTAATAACAAAGTGTTTAAAATCCTAGTAAAAATGTGTATGGCTTTGCTGTGTCTTCTCTTTCCAGCACAGGTAAACCAAGCAGCTGCTGTCTACCAAGCCCCGCTGCCTGGTGTTACCTTAGCTGGCAATGAAAAATACAGGGGAGACCTTTTTATTATTATTTAAGTAATTTAATTAAATAAAGAAAAATTGGCATGGGCATCACCATATTTTCTATTGCAGCCAAGTTAACCAAGGCAGCTGGAGACTGTAATTCCCAGAATGGTGAGACCCAAGCATTCTGGGTCCCCCATGCTCAAAATTGCAGCCAGCAGCCACCCCAGAAATGGTGTCAGCATGACAGCCGACCATTAGCAATACTTTCAGTACAGATGAAAAAACTACAGTACCGAGAGCAATTCCTTATTACATACAAAATAGACAGAGACACCTATTAATCCACTTTATTAGCTCCCACTAAATTCCCCCTGACATAATCCTGTAATTACTGTAAACTTGCATAGGACAGTGTGATGCGTCATGCTGCCGCCATCTTTGTATACCCGAGTGTCCAAAGATGGCGGTCGCGTGTGTAAGTGCGTGTCTGTGTGCTTGCATGTGTGTGTATGTGTATGTGCATGAGTATGTTTGTGTATATGTGTGTATTTGTGTGTGTCTCTGTGTGTATTGTGTATTTATGTTCGTGTGTATGTGTTTGTGTGTTTTTTAGCATGTGTTTGAGTATGTGTGTGAATGTGTATGTGTATATATGTGTGAGTCCACACTCACCGCCACATATAGGAGGCAGGAAAGTCTGCGGCTAGAGGCAGAAGCAAATGGGGTGTGATGCCCTCTATAGCCACCAGAGAGTGCTCACACCCCATCTCCTCCTGCACAGACTGCAGAGCCATCAGAGTTTCCTACCAGTTGTGGGAGGCATTGGGTGCATCGGGCTGTGATGTAGGGCATCTGTGGCAGGGATGTTGGGCAGCGGGAAGCAGGCTACAGCATTTGTTGCATCAGTGTCCCACGGGTGGCACATGCAAGGCAGTGGTACCGCCAGCGGGACACCATATTGGGACCACCTTTATTCACGCAGTCCGCACAACCACAATGTCCCTCCATGACTTTCCGCTGCTGCGCCAACCTGTCACATCTCCTCTGCCTCCTCTCACTTCCAAGTTGCAGGGGAGCGCGCATAGGCAGCGAGCGCAGCAGATTCTCCTCATTTACAGGGTCAGTGCACCCTTTCTCGGCTGTCACCTCTCAGCCAATCGCTGAGGGGTTTTTGTGTTTTTAAGGCACTCACTTCCTTAAGGAGGTGCCTGGGCCACTTTGTACTACTGTTAAAACATTGCCGTGCTCAGGTCATTGGATCAGCGCTTGCTCACTCTTGCTTTATCACTGCTTGCTATTAATGCCTGGAGTTTGCTTTTAGTGCAGATGTCCTTGTCCTGGTCTTACAGCTGCCTGAAATCTTGCCAATCTAGTCTTCATGCCTGCAGACTCAGTCAGTACCCTGTGGACCCTTCTGGACCTTCCCTCAGTGACATAGCCTCGTGCCTCTTCCATATTCTCCTGGCTATCCCAGTCCCTTTCTGGTTTGTCCCTTCCAGTTTATCAGCACCTCTCGCTCTCCCTAATAGACTTTGTTCCTCTTGGGTTGCCCCTCTGGTCTGGGAGTCGTTGCACTCAGTGCCTCCGAGGCTGTGTTGGGTCAACCCCATATGTAGCGGTTCGCTCACTGGTGCTTTCTCGGAGAAGTTTGGTGCCTTGGTCCAGGGGGTACTCTCTTTTGGGATCTCCTATTATACAATTTTTGCATTTCTCTGACACCTAGTCCAGCTGGTTCCTTGGGTTCAGTTTCCACGGAGAAATCTGTGGCTTAGTTGGTCCCCCTTCGACATTACTGACTCCTCCAACATGACAGATTTTGTCCAGGCCATGACTCCGCTGATACCCAATTCTCTTCCCACAGGGAACTGGCCAGTCTTTGACAAAGTGAGGCCCAACTGGTGACTTTCATGCAGACCCTGGATGCCCGTCTCAGTTCTGTTCAGGTTGCCGAGCTACCCAATGCAATACAACTTGCGGATTTACATCAGGAACTTAACCTGCAAGCTGAGGTGCAGACTCAGATGCTGACCTATATGACTTCAGTGGATGAACGTCTAACTAACATGAAAATGGCCGCAGCTCCTCCTTCTTTACAGGCTCCTGTGCTCGAGCCAGTCCTCGTTTCAACACCTCTGTTGATGGAAGACCCATAACGGATTCCATTTTAGGCATCACTGAACAATGTGGAACTTCAGATGGGGCTCTCCGCAAAGAGAAAGTTGCTTTCTATGTGCTGCCAAATCTTCCTCCTACATTTCTCCTAGGTCTTCTATGGCTATGCACCCATGAACCGGTTCTGGATTGGCAGACAGGAGATGTCCTTTGTTGGGGCCAGTCATGTAATCATCATTGTCTCACACCAGTGCAACCAGGTCACTCTCCGCGGTCTCCTTCAGCCCTGCCCGGGTTACTGTCAGCCTACTGGTCCTATGCCGATGTGTTCGACAAGAGATAAACTGAGACTCTTCCTCCACACAGGTCGTATCATTGCCCCATTGATATTATTCCCAAATCTAGCCCTCAAAGAGTTTGGATTTACCCGCTGTCACCTGTCGAGACTCATGCTATGTCCGACTATATTAAAGAAAACCTGGCTAGGAGGTTCATGCAGAAATTCTCCTCCCTAGCTGGAGTGGGTTTTTTTTGTTAAAAAGGATAGGTCATTATGTTCATGCATCGACTACTGGGGTTTCAATGCAAACACATGTGAAGAATATACTCATCCTCTTATTCCAGAGATCTTCGATTGCCTTTGGAGATCCAGTATATTCACCAAACTGGACCTCTGTGGTGCCTACAATCTCATTAGAATTCGTCTGGAGACTAGTGGAAGACCGCCTGCAACACTCGAGATGGTCACTATGAATACCGGGTAATGCCTTTTGGGCTAAGTAACGCATCCACAGTGTTTCAGGAGTTCTCTATGTTTGTGTTGTTGTGTATTTGGATGATATCCTTGTGTTTTTTCCTGATCTCCCTAGTCAAAGGAGAAATGTCCATCAGGTTCTTCAAAAGGTTGAAAGAGAACAGTCTCTATGCCAAATTTGAGAAATGACTATTTAAATGTAGATCTCTGCCTTTCATTAGTTATGTTATCTCAGATACAGGTCTTGCAATGGATCCTGTGAAGGTGTCTGCTGTAGTCAAATGGCCACGTCCTGTTGGAATCAAGGGCTATTCAGCAATTTCTGGATTTTGCCAACTACTACCAGCAGTTTATCCCGCACTTCTGAGACCTGGTCAAACCTCTCATGGCCTTGACCTGTATGGGATCTAATCCTAAGGAGTGATCTATTGAAGCGGAATCTTCCTTTCTATTCTTCAAACAAGCCTTCTCTACTGCTCCCGCTCTTCATAGGCCAATGGTCAACAAGTAATTATTCGTGGAGGTGAATGCATCCTTTTCTACAGCCAGAGCCATACTCACGCAGAAACCTCCCTCCGGGAGGATTGTGACCTGGGGATTTTTCTCCACAGGCATTCTTGCCCTGTGAGCATAGCTATTCTATTGACGATAGGGAGTTGTTGGCCATCAAGTTGGCCTTGGAGGAATGGTGCTACCTTCTGGAGGGTGGGGTTCATCCGTTATCATCTACACCAATCATAAGAGCTTGGCATACCTCCAGTCGTCTCAAAGACGTAACCCTCGTCAATACCGATGGTCCTTATTCTTTGCCCGGTTCAACTTTTGACTCCACTTCTGCCCGGCTAAGAAAAACATCAAGGTTGATGCTATACAGGTCTTTTCTCTCTGACAACTAAGAGAAGCAGTCCTGGCACATCATCAATCCTTCCAAATCCTCACTGTGGCTCTGGTCCAGCTGTTGCAACCACCTCCGGTTAAGACTTTTGTCCCTACCAAAGACACAAAACAGGAAATGGGTACTTCTTTGGAGATATTCATCTGGTCATGTGGGGCTGAAAAAAACCATGCAACTAATGTTGCGGAACTACTGGTGGCCCAAATTGTGCATAGATGTTAGTGAATTTGTTGCTCTTGTCCTTCCTGTGCCCGCACCAAGACAACCTACTCGACGTCCTCGGCTTCTTCCCATACCATCCGCTCCTTGGAGGCACATCGCCATGGATTTCATTACTGGCATCTTCTTATTGTTTGGGTTGTGGTGGATCGATTCTCCAAGATGGGTCACTTTGTTCCACTGTCAGGTCCGGTATTCCCTCCGCAGCCTAACTGGCGGAGCAGTTTGTCCAGCATAATCTCCATCTTCATTATTTACTTCTTCACATTGTGTCTGACAGGTGAGTGGAGTTTGTTTCCCAGTTCTGGCGATCCCTCTGCAAGCTGCTGGATGTCTTTCTAGATTTCTCCTTTCTCCTCAGCATATCACCTGCAGTCCAATGGCCAGGTGGAATGGGTGAATTAGGTACTCACCACCAACCTGTGACACTTTGTCAATGCACACCATAGTGACTGGGTCACTTCGTTGCCATGGGCGGAGTTCTCTTATAACAACCATGACGATAAGTCTTCTTCTACTTCTATTTTTTTTTATTGTTTATGGGTATCCCCTAGGATTCCGACCCCTTTGAGCTCCACTTCCTGTAATCCAGGAGCCGAAGACCTGGCTAGGGACTTCCCCAAAATTTGGTCTGATACCAAGGTATCCTTGAAAAGAGCATCCATGTGGATGAAGGCTCATGCTGATAAAAGACATGTGGATTCCTCCCTGTTCCAAACTGGGACAAGGTTTGGCTCTCTTCTGGGCACATTCGCCTAAAGGTTCCCTCCTACAAATTGACCCCCTGGTTCATTGGTCCTTTTCAAATGCTTCATGGGAGCAATCAGGTATGCTACTGGTTGAAGTTGACTCCCTCTTTGTGAATCCACAATTTCTTTCATATCTTTCTCCTTAAGCCTGTGTGTCCTTGGACTCTACTTCCGAAATCCTGGTACTCTAACTTCCTCTGTCTCTGCTGGTTATGTGTTTGAAGTCAAGGACATTCTTAACATGAGACAGAGAGGAAACAAGACTTTGTTTTCAGTCAACTGGAAGGGTTATGGTCCGGAGGAAAGGTCTTGGGAGTCTAGGGTGAATATTAACACTACCCATTCCATTTAAAGGTTTTTTGATGACTTGAAAGGGGACATAAAGGAAAGGGTACTGTAAAATCCATAGTTGAAGGACCCATCTTCAGAGAGTAGGGGGACCAGGTCCCGTTATGTCACTACCCCCACCTGTTCCCCGTTCTCTTACTCACCAGATCCATGCTCTCGCAAAGTCTCTCCATGCCTTCCTGCTGCTGTGTCATCCACATGTCACATCTCCTCTGCTTCCTCTCACTTCCAGGTTGCAGGGGATCGCGCATATGCAGCGCATGCAGCAGAGTCTCCTCATTTACAGGGCCAGTGTACCCTTTTTCAGTCATCTCGTAGTCAATTGCTGAGAGTTTTTTGTTTATTTAAGGTCCTCACTACCCTAGGGAGTTCCTGGGCAACTTTCTACTATTGTACAAACATTGCTGTGCTCAGCTCCTCAGATAAGCGCTTGCTCACTATTGCTTTATCACTGCTTGCTATAAATGCCTGATGTTTCCTTTTAGTTCTGGTTTCCCTATCCTGATCTTATGGCTGCTTGGAGTCTCGCCAATCTAGTCTTCATCCCTGCAGGCTCAGTGAGTACCCTCCGGACACTTTTAAACCTTTCTTTGGTGACACAGCCTCATGCCTCCTCCGGATTCTCCTGGCTTTTCCGACCCCTTGCTGGTTTGTCTCATCCAGTTTCCCTGGAACACTTGACCCCCCTTTATAGACTTTGTTTCTCTTGGGTCGCCGCTCTGGTCTAGGAGTCATTGCATGCAGGCATCCGAGGCTGTGTTGGGTTTTTCTCATTAATGTACACTTTGCACACCATCTTGACTGAAAAAAAAACATAAATGTAGATATTTGTGCAAATTTATTAAAAAGAAAAACTGAAATATCACATGGTTAGAAGTATTCAGACCCTTTGCTCAGTATTAAGTAGAAGTACCCATTTGAGCTAGTACAGCCATGAGTCTTCTTGGGAATGATGCAACACGTTTTTCACACCTGGATTTGGGAACCCTCTGTCATTCTTACTTGCAGATCCACTCCAGTTTTGTCAGGTTGGATGGTGAACTTTGGTGGACTGCCATTTTCAGGTCTCTCCAGAGATGCTCAATTAGGTTCAGGTCAGAGCTTTGGATGGGCCAGTCAAGAATGGTCAGAGTTGTTCTGAAGATACTAATTTGTTATTATAGCTGTGTGCTTAGGGTCATGGTTTTGTTGGAAGGTGAACCTTTGGGCAAGTCTGAGGTCCAGAGCACTCTGGTAGAGGTTTTCATCCAGGATATTTCTGTACTTAGCTGCATTCATGTTTCCTTCAATTGCAATCAGTCATCCTGTCCCTGCAGCTGAAAAACATCCTCAGAGCATGATGCTGCCACCACGTTTCACTGTTGGGATTGTATAGAGAAGTTGATGAGCAGTGCCTGGTTTTCTCCACACAAACTGCTTAGAATTATCACCAAAAAATTCTATTTTCATCTCATAAGACCAGAGAATCTTATTTCTCATAGTCTGGGAGTCCTTCATGTAATTTTTTGCAAACTCTACACAGGCTTTCATATGTCTTGCACAGAGGAGAGGCTTCCATCGGGCCACTCTCCTATGAAGACCTGACTGGTAGAGGGCTGCAGTGATAGTTGGCTTTGTGGAACTTTCTCACATCTCCCTACTGCATCTCTGAAGCTCAGCCACAGTGATCTTGGGGTTCTTCTTTACCTCTCTCACCAAGGCTCTTCTCCCACAATTGCTCAGTTTGGCTGGACGGCCAGGTCTGGGGAGACTTCTGGTTATCTCAAACTTCTGCCATTTAAGGATTATGGAGGCCACTATGCTCTTAGGAACCTTGAGCACTGCAGAAATTCTTTTGTACCCTTGGCCAGATCTATGCCTTGTCACAATTCTGTCTGAGCTCATTGGGCAGTTCCTTTGACCTCATATTTGTCATTTGGTCTGACATGCACTGTGAGCTGTGAAGTCTTATATAGACAGGTGTGTGCCTTTACAAATCAAATCCTATCAGTTTAATTAAACACAGCTGCACAAATAAGCAGTAGAACCATCTCAAGGAGGATCACAAGGAAATGGACAGCATGTGGCTTAAATATGAGTGTCTGAGCAAAGGATCTGAATATTTATCTTTGTTAAAGTTGGATCTGAATATTTATGACTGTGTGATATTTCAGTTTTTCTTTTTTAATACATTTGCACAAATATCTACACATGGTGTGCAAAGCATACATTAATGAGAAGACAATGAACATTTTTGAATTTTTCAAATGGCTGCAATGAAACAGAGTGAAAAATTTAAAAGGATCTGAATACTTTATGTACCCACTGTAAATACACAGACCCAGAGACATCTATCTCTATAACAGGTCAGTAAAATAAGGAGGTAATCACTTAAGTATTGTACCTTAAAGATGTCATTTAAACATCAGTGATCACTGTTGTAGTTTTAAGGAGGAAAGTCCTTTTTAGCACATTAACATATAACCAATATAGTTTTAAGGCTACATTCACATGTAGCGTAAATACCACATATTTTTACACTGCGCTTTTCACTAAAAGCACATCTGCATCTGTGTCTCGCAGCAAAATGAATGGACTTTCAGTTTTGCCGTTCAGACGTTTGATAGTGATCCTTAAAAAACAAAACAAATTGGGAGTAAGCACAAAACAGAGCAGTTCTAGAATTAAATCACACAGCCTAGAGTTCCTGATGGTTGTCCTCTAGACCAGTGATTCCCAACTCCAGTCCTCAAGGCACACCAACAGTGCAGGTTTTCAGGATTTCCTTAGTATTGCACAGGTGATAATTGAATCACCTGCACTGGGGATGATTCCAATTTCTAAGGAAATCCTGAAAACCTGCACTGTTGGTGTGCCTTGAGGACTGGAGTTGGGAACTTCTGCTCTAGACCATCCTTATACAAATATACAGCGATTCAACATCAGCTGTTACCAAAAGGACATCTGAATTCACAAAGGTCACGTCTACCCTGCACAGATCCTGTACTGAAAGATAGCCTCCATGATTACCCCACCATGACATCAAGACACTTGAGGAATTTACGTGACATGTTGGTACATAGTCATTATGTCCCAAGGGCCCCAAACCCGTTTGGCACTAGGCAACCTGCAAAGGGCTGCTTCCCTTGTGGTCATTGTGAGACACATCAATGCAACAATATGTATAGGACTAGGAAGCTTGTCGACTCTTAATCTGGACATGCAAGCAAATTGTTCGTCAATAATATGCACCGGTGAACCGCTATCCAAGAAAACTTCAACAGAAACCTGCTATCCCGCGATTATTACCCTTGAGGAAAGTATACACTGAGATGCCACCATAAAGGATATCCATAGGCTATGCCTGGGATCCTCCAAACCCCCAGAGCCTATCAGTTTTCCGCCGGCGCATCTTTTTTCTGTACCATGGGACAAGCATTAATATAATGTCCCTTTTTTAGGTGTAAAGAGTTTTTTATTCTCATGTGACAATCCAAGTGATCTGCTCTACAGAGGTCTCCGGGGTTGCTTTTGACATTTGTGCCCCCTCCCATACAGATTTGGTCTCCTGAGACCTTTGACAAAAATGGCGGTCAATACAGACTACAAGTGCCATGGCTACCTCCAGAGAGGCGGGAGTATCATACATCACCAAAGCCTGCTTGATACCCCCAGAAACCCCCTGCAAATACTGACTCCTAAGAGCAGGATCATTCCACTGAGTATCCATGGACCAGTGGCGAAATTCAGCACAGTAATTCTCAGCTGGCCAATTCCCCTGAACAAGAGAATGAATCTTTGACTCAGCCAAAGTCAGTTTATCTGGATCGAAATAGATGGGGCCGAGTCCAGAAAATAAAAGGTCCACTGATTCAAAAACAGGGGAATTGGAGGGTAGAGAAAAAGCCCACACTTGGAGGTTCCCACTTAGCAAAGAGACCACAATACCCATATGCTGAGGCTCACTCCATGAAAAGAGAGGACGCAAGCAAAAATACAGTTTGCAGGATTCACGGAAAGAAACATATTTACTGCAATCTCCTGCGAACCACTCTGAGAAGGCCAGTTTTGGTTCAGATATATAAGATACAAGTGTTTACTGGCTTGATGGAGTGCTGGGATGGAAAACAAACAGGGATCAAGATTAAAACAGACCTTTATTGGCCCCTTGTGCTGCCACTATGCGTTTCGGTAGTAATTCAGCTGTCTTCATCAGGTGGTACAAGGGGTTGAACCAGGGGAATGACTTATATAGGGAGTATTCACATACAATTGGATAACACTCCACACTAACCATTAGTTTACGCTATATGATCCTATAGCTTTTTACATGGAAAACACTTATCCTTATGATCCCTCCTGGCAAAATCTAATCAATGAACAAATTAAAATCAACCTTATTCTTATATATAAAATAGGATAATGAACAACTACAAATTACGTAACCTAGTACATAATCCCTTGTGCAATATCAATAAAAACCCTAAAACAAATATAAAAATTATACAATAATAAATTACACAATCATAAAATATGATAAAATATAAATCACATTCCTAATTTCTGAACCCACGATCATCTAATATGGTCTATTTAAAGATGGTACATCAATATTTGGATATTGCCGCTATCTTCAGTTTGCCAGGAGGGATCCTAAGTATAATTGTTTTCCATGTAAAAAGCTATAGGATCATATAGGGTTAACTAATGGTTAATTGGTGTGGAGTGTTATCCAATTGTTTGTGAATACTCCCTATATAAGTCATTCCCCTGGTTCAACCCCTTGTACCACTTGATGAAGACAGCTGAATTACTTTCGAATCGCGTAGTGGCAGCAAAAGGGGCCAATAAAGGTCTGTTTTAATCTTGATCCCTGTTTGTTTTCCATCCCAGTGCTCCACCAAGCCGGTAAACACTTGTATTTTACAAGTCACTACTCCCCTTTGGGGAGATCGGCAGGAGCAGCTCCAGCTGAGAATCATCGTTAAACTGAAGCTGCAAGGACCTTGGGTTACCCAGGAGACCGGAGCAAGGATCGCAGGACCTGTGGTGACGAAGTTCCAGGTCGGCAGTCACGTGACACGGAAGTCGTGGGACGCGATCACTGAGGAGTCAGCAGCAGAGCCCCCGGCGGGCACCACAACAGCTTGGAGTGCTACCCGGGGTTGTGCGATCACGTACAAACCTGAAAGGTGAGCGGTTATCTGGCCCCCATTTAACATTCTTCACAGTGCGCTCTCCATTCTTATTTTCATACAGTTTGGTTCAGATGACCTGTCGACGCTTCAGACTGAAGGGGTTCCCTTGATGGAAGAGAGGCCTGAGTCTCCAACCTGTCCCTTTCTCCTGTCTAGCCCTCAGCTAAACCCCCACTCCAGTAGGTGAACCGTAATGGAACCCGCTGATAAAGACAGACAGGGATAAAGTAAACAATCTCAGAAAGCAAACAGGAGGAAGATACAATATGTGTGTGAGAACACAATACAAATAAGGAATGAAATAACAAGGTATACTTCACCAGACACCAAGCAAAGATTTGAGTTTCAACAACAACTTCAACACAGTACCATTATGCAAGAGGCACGCAAATGCTATAGTCGGCATCCAGTAATGTTCTGAGTCATACTTAAAGGGAGAAGGCATTCCAGCATCCTCAACCTTCAATTGACACTAATCAAAACGTTAACTCCTTCAAAGCTGAACATCAGAGAACAAACCACTGCCAAAGCCCAAACTCAGGCTGAGCAACAAAGAGGTCTAATATGGAACATCAGACTCCCCAGTAGGAACAGAGTTTGAAGCCAGCATGACATCCCATCAATGTAGCCCAAGGCCCCAGAGTGTCCTGGGAATCGATGACATACATGGGGGTGTCAGGCTGGGTAATCTTAAAAAGATTCTTGCACATCGAGAAACAAAATGGATCGTTACCCTGGGACCATTAGTTCCTATGTATTTGAATGAGACTGTCAGTGACTCCTCTTTTCTGTAATATGCCTTCTGTAGCGATGATCATTTTATTTTAATTGTATCTCCTTTTTTGGTAGGCAAAGAGCAATAGTGTTTTTTTTCAGAGCGTTTGTGCAGTAATGTGGAAGCCCCTATATTTCCATTAAAAAATTACAGACCTTGGTGGGAACTTGTTTTTTGTGGGTTAAGTTGAATGCTATTGGTGGCAATTTGGGAACATAACATTCAAATTTATCCTGTAATCTATGAAGAGAACTTACATTTAGGATTCCAGCTACATCTTCAAAATACATAGTTCAGGTAAAACCCCACACAGATCCATTCACTAATGAGAGTTATTCTCGATTTTGTTTGGCCTCTGTACAGCAGTATCCTTCTTTTTCCAAACTGTGGTTGACCCAACTTTTGTGCACATCTAAAAAGACACATAAAAAGATGGACAACGCCGGACCACAGGTCAGATGGGAGTTCAAAGTAACTGTCTGTGTCCCATTACAGTAAATTTTCCTTTGAGAAATTTGTCTGAATCATGTTTTTCAAAGATTTACACTTACTCGCCAATGTACAGTACAGACCAAAAGTTTGTACACACCTTCTCACTCAGAGTTTTCTGAATTTTCATTACTATGAAAATAGCAGATTCACACTGAAGGCATCAAAACTATGAATTAACACATGTGGAATTATATACTTAACAAAAAAGTGTGAAACACCTGAAAATGTGTCTTATATTCTAAGTTCTTCAAAGTAGCCACCTTTTGCTTTGATTACTGCTTTGCACACTCTTGGCATTCACTTGATGAGCTTCAAGGGGTAGTCACTGGAAATGGTTTTCACTTCACAGGTGTGCAGTAATCACAGCAAAAAGGTGGCTACTATGAAGAAACCTAGAATATAAGACATATTTTCAGTAGTTTCACACTTTTTTGTTAAGTATATAATTCCACATGTGTTAATTCATAGTTTTGATGCCTTCAGTGTGAATCTACAATTTTCATAGTCATGAAAATAAATAAAACTCTTTGTTCAAATAATTTTTATTCGAGTTTCAATAAATCAAGTACAAGGTATAATAATCAAATACAGTCGTACAGCAAACTGATAAGAAGTAGAGAAGTCAAAGGTATAATATGAAGAGATTACCTTATTACAATCAATTTCATCAAATACAGAACACCAAAAGAGAACAATGAAAGTAAACAAGGAAACAAAGAATTACACATCTCCAAATAATACTTTTGGGAAGTAATTACAAAATAGTATAACTAAAGGCAATCAATACTAAGGACCAAGAATCTCAAGCTAAATCAAGTTATGAAGAACTGCTCTTCAGCTGTACAACACAGCATGCGGGCAGATGGGAGCAGCAACTGAACAGCATAACTGGACTCCAGTTGGAGAATACTGTAAAGTACTGCACAGTACAATGTACCAGAATCCTGAGACTCGGAGCCACCAGGGAAATCACCTTTCATAATCTCAGGAGACATTCTGGTAAGTGTTGTACAGTACTGTACTTTAGTTAAGAATGACCGTCGTAAGTGCGAGTCGTCATTAAACAGACCCGTCGTTAAGCGGGGACTCACTGTATATTAATTGGAATCCAAGTAGGTGGATGAGGTTGAAAGCTTTTCAATGATTTGGAAACAAACAATCTCCAGGATTGAATAGAGGCTTTCACTAACGTTTCTTTCGGAAGAGGTTTGTTTTTATCACAAAGGAAGGAAAGAAGCTGTGGACCAAGGCCTTCCTTTAGCATATTTTTATCTTCAAGAGTAAGCCAACTTAGTCTATCGCCTGTCTCCCACCATGATTGACTCAGTTTTACGATAGTGGAGTGATGATATGCGGTAAGGTTGGGAACAGCCAGACCTCCTCTAGGGAACAGGGAATACCAGGACAGGCTCCTACTTTTTCTTCCTAATCCAGGTTATATCCAGTACATCTAACAATTGTGTATAATATTTTGCGTTAAGTGTATCCCCTCTCTCTGTACATTGCCACTATTCATTTAATCTATTGCTATATACATTATACATATGCACATGTTCTTGTATCTTTGCTGCTATCCTTCATGTTGTAATATAAAGTAGTTCCTTTGCATTTTAGAGAACTTTTTTCTTATATTCTATAATGAGACCATTCAAGTCATTGTTTTTTACTTAACCCATTCAGGTGACACTCGTTTGTAATCTCACAGGTGTAATGTTTTTTGTATATATTTATTGCATGTTGTTTTGTTGCCTCTTTGTCATTGATAAAGATTTTTATCGAAACGCGTCTGACGGGGCATGCTCAGCCACCAAGATGCTTTTATTTTAATGTTGTGAATTACATAATAAAGTAAAAACTTTTTCATCGGATGAAGGTGCCAGCATATCTTCATTATAGACCTCCTCTAGACCTCCCTTTCTCCAGGGTAGTCTTAGCCACTCTTGGTTTTTTCTTATCCCAAATGAATCTCGTCAGTTGAGTTTGTAATTTTGCCATCCATTGTCTGGACACAGGTAGGGGTACAGAACGAAAAATGTAGAGAAGTTTCGGTAAGATAAACATTTTAAATGAGTTTATTCTTCCCAACCATGAAATATCAATTTTGGAAATATGAAGAACATCGTCCTGAATGACTTTGTAGATATAATAAAGATTAACGTCTACAATCTTAGATAGGGATTTGGTCAAATAAATACCTAAATATTTTATAGATTCTTTTTCCCACGAGAGAGAGTGTTTGCGTTTTAACAAGTCAAGGAGGTCCTGATCTATATTTACGTGTAACACCTGAGTCTTTTTCAAATTGATCTTATAATGGGAAATTCGAGAAAATCTATCAAGTGTGTCAAGGAGATATCGTAAAGAATTTATGGGATCAGTCAAAGTTACCAGGATATCGTCAGCGAATAAACTAATCTTAAATTGTCTCATAGAAATGGGAATGCCTTTTATCAAAGGATGAGTACGTATTTTTTCCACTAACGGCTCAATAAAGAGGTTAAAGAGAGAAGGGGAAAGGGGACAACCTTGACGTGTGTACCATCCGTTAGCAAGATGTCTTTTGACAAAAAGTTATTTGTTATGATTTTCGCACTCGGATTAGAATAAAGCGAATGAATTAAGTTAGTTATATTACCCCCAAAGCCAAACCTCCTCAAAGCCTCAAAGAGGAACCCCCAGTGGACTCTGTCGAATGCTTTCTCTGCGTCGACAGCGACCACTAGGGTTGGAGTCCCAGTTCTCTCTATAAAATCTATTAAATTTAACGCCCATCTCGTAGCATCCGATGTTCCCCTTCCCTGAACGAAACCCACTTGATCCCCGTGGAGGAGTGTCGAGATAACTTGTTTTAGTCTGTTATTTAAAGTTTTAGTAATAATTTTTAGATCTGAATTCAGGAGCGATATGGGTGTATAGTTAGCTACAGTCTCAGAATCACCCTTATCTTTTGAGATAACCGTAATCACTGCTTCTTGCATTTCCTAGAGATGACTACTCTGGTCAGTAGTGAGGAAATTGATTAACCTAGTTAAATATGGGACAAGGATATCTTTAAAGGCAATATAGTATTCGTTCTGTAACCCATCAGGCCCGGGAGACTTAAATTTCTTTAGGGACGCAATAGTATCAGAGATTTCAGCTTCAGTGTGGGGTAAGTTTAGGAATTTTAACTAGTCAGATGTCAAAGAAGGAAGCTGAATAGAGTCTAAAAAGAAGCCATTTCCACAGCACAGGGATCAACTTCCCCGGGCTCCTTTCCTAAGTTATATAACTTCTTGTAATAAACTTCAAAGGCATCTGAAATGTCCGCAGGGGATTTGACTATAGAATTAGGTTTATTACTGATCTGTAGAATTCTCGTTTTGGCCCTTCATATTTTTATCAGTTTGGCAAATAGTTTGTAGGGTTTGTTGGTACAATTATAAAAATTAGATTTAGTAATGTGGGAAACCTTATCAAATTCCGCAGTTAAAAGGGATTTTAGTTCAACCCTCAATTTAAGAATGTCACCAAAGATGGAATTATTCTTGGTCCGAATCACCTCTGATTCCAAGTCTTTAATCTTACTTATGATGGAAGCCGTATCTTTAGTTAATTTTCTTTTTAGGAGAGAATTTAATTGAATTAGATGATCTCTAATCAGTGCCTCATGGCCAGTCCATAAAGTTGGAATAGGCATATCTCCCAAATCATTTTCTTTAAAGTAATAATGTAATATACTTTGAATTTTGGATTTATAATCTGGATGGTGGTATAGAAAAGAATTTGCTCTCCAGAGTTTCCACCCACTATAAGAAGCCCCATCTGTAGTAACGAAGATTATCGGAGAGTGATCCGACCAAGATCTAGAAAGTATTTCTATTGATTTAATCTTCTGCAAGGAATTGATATCTGTCAAAACCAGATCTATCCTACCAAAGGATTTATGCGAGTTAGAAAAATGAGTAAATTCTATAGATGACGAGTTTATGCACCGGAATGCATCATAGAATTCCTCCTGGTTAAATAATGGATCAAGCTGGACATTGGTATTCCTGGCTTTATTGGAAGAGTCAAACATAGCATTAGGAACCGCGTTAAAGTCCCCAAAAATGAAGAGGTTGCCTTTTTTATGATCATGGATAGTCCTGAACAGTTTTTTTAAAAATGAAATTTGACCTTTGTTAGGAGTGTATAAATTCACAAGTGTGTGAGGAGCATCATCCTTTTTTTTTACATATCAGGATAAGATATTGGCCCTCATCATCTCTATGGACCTCAAGTTCTTCAAATTTAAGAGTATCCCTAATCAGAATGGCAACTCCAGATTTTTTTTTCTTGTTAGAGGAGAAATAGATATGAGGAAATTGTTTATTCGTAAATTTTGGTGGATTTTCTAGGCAAAATTTAGTTTCCTGAAGTCCTGCCAAATCAATTTTATGTCTCGCAAGTTCTTTCCATACATGGAACCTTTTTTGAGGGGTATTTAACCCATGGACATTTAGTGAAAGGTATCTGGTGGTCATTGTCTCAATAAAGAATAAAAATGTACGTAAGCTAGCTGCAATGAAAGTATGAAGTTGAGGAAGTGTGAGAGAGAGGGAAGGGAGAGAATTAGGAGGGAAACTAAACTACTATAGGTAGGTAAAGAAGCAAACTATTAAATGAAGCAAACTATAACACAGAATGTAACTAGTAATAAGAACTATGTAAGTATCAATACTATAAGGAAGGGTTCAAGGGAACTGTTATTCAACTTCCTGCAAGGCTAATGTTTTGGCCATTGTTCCTAATTTGACCTTAAATCTTTAAAGTGTCAAACAGAGCTACCTAAGACTCTGTCAAGTGTTAGTTAGATGTAAGTTTCTCAAAACTTTCAGTCCCTCAGACTTATCTTCAACAACAAAAGATTTCTGTTTGTATGTAAAAATAACACTAGTGGTCGGACGACCGCATCTGTACAAGATCTCCTTAGCACGTAGAATGCAAGTTACAGGCTTCAAAGATTTCCTCTTCAGCATCGTGTCTTTAGAAATATCTGTGAAGATTTTAATCCCGTCGTAAGGTGGAGGTAGGGATTTATTATCTCTTAAGAAAGTTGTCACTTTATCTCTGGTTTGATAGAAGCTAAATTTAGCTATCACATTCCTCGGGACGTCGTCCGAAAGATGCGAGGGCCTTGGCAATCTATGGGCTCTTTCTATAAAATACTCTATATTTTCCAGTGAGGGAGCAATTTTTCTAGTGAGAGATTTCACGTAATTAATTAAGTTATGCTGCTTTATCTGTTCAGTAATTCCTCTAAATTTCATGTTATTTCTGCGGTTCCGGTCCTCTCTATCTGCTAACCTATCCTTCAGAACTTTAATTTCATTAGTTACCCTGTCTTGAGATTTTCTAGAGTCAATGCACTCCGTTTTTAACTCCTCAATGGCTTTCTCTGTTTTTTCTGTTCTGGAAACTATCGAGGCCACCGAATGTTTATTCTCATCAATGTCGTCTCTCAAAGATTTTTTTAAATCAGCAAATACTTTAACCAAGAAATCTTTATCTGATAGTTGTCCATCGTCAAGATTGGAGAGAGGATCTATGTCTTTCCTTGAGGTCTTCATTCTTTGTCCCGCCGACCCCGCTTGATTGAAGAGATCCCTCCCAGGAGTGGTCGGATCGTGTAGAAACCTCAGATAACAGGATCCATCTATGTAGCTCGGATACGTTGGAGGCCCGCCGAGCCCGCTTGATTGAAGAACTCCTTCTTGGAGATGTAGTAGCACGCAAAGATGGAAGAAGTTATAAGGCAACAGCTTGCAAATAAACAAATGAGTAGTGAAAAAGAGTCTCCTGAAGTCTCAGTGCAACACTAGGACTAGAAAGGTTATATATCTCCCCGTCAGACTTATGAATTGTCCAATATGTAGAATGGTATTATCCACACCCTATGCAAGTATGTAACTAAGCAAGGAGCATCCAAAATAGTATGACCAGATAGTCTATGAAGAAGGCTGCAGGGATGTCTCAGTCTAGTCACTTATATTAAATCTCTTGTTAAATGAACAACTGACAACGCTGAGATCCATAGACAATATGGAAAGGAGTCTGCTGCTCACTGAACAGCTGCTCAATGGGATAGATGTGGGGGAGGATGGTAGTATGGAGCTGCAGGACCGTGGGGTAGCCAGCTGGGTGACAGTTAGAAGGCGAGGTAGAGGGAAGGGTGCCAGGGAGGCTAGCCCTGATCTGGCACACCCCAATAAATTTGCTATGTTGGCAGATGAGGGGAGTGTGAGTTCAGGGATAGCACTGCTGCAGAAGCGCATGACCTCTGAAAGTCAGAGGAGTGTCTGCTCCAGTAAGGGGGAAAACAGGAGAGAAGGGCAGGCCAGACAGGTGCTGGTAGTGGGGGATTCAATTATTAGGGGAATAGATAGGGCAATCTGTCACAAAGACAGGGATCGTCGAACAGTGTGCTGCCTACCTGGCGCTCGAGTCCGGCACATCGCTGACTGGGTTGACAGATTACTGGGAGGGGCTGGTGAGGACCCAGCGGTCATGGTGCACATTGGCACAAATGACAAAGTTAGAGGTAGGTGGAAGGTCCTTAAAGATGATTTCAGGGAATTAGGCTGCAAGCTTAAGGCAAGGACCTCCAAGGTAGTATTCTCTGAAATACTGCCTGTACCATGTGCCACACCAGAGAGGCAAAGGGAGATTAGGGAGATAAATAAGTGGCTCAGGAATTGGTGTAGGAAGGAGGGGTTTGGGTTCCTGGAGAACTGGGCTGACTTCTCTGCTGGCTACAGGTTCTATGCTAGGTACGGGCTGCACCTCAATGGGGAGGGTGCAGCTGTGCTGGGGGAGAAAATGGCTAGAAGGTTGGAGGAGTTAGAATTGATTTTGTTGGAAAATAATTATGACATGGTGGGGATTTCGGGGACTTGGCTGGACGAGAGCCTTGACTGGGCTGAATCTAATGGAAATGTAGAGTCTCTGTGGGTGGAGATAAGGGGAGGGGAAAAAATAATAAATTACTGATAGGGGGTTTGTTATAAGTCCCCAACAATAAGGGAAGTGGAGAAGAATATCCTCATAAAGCAAACAGATGAAGCAGCCACTCAGGGAGAAGTCATTATTATGGGGACGTCAACTACCCTGAAATACATTGGGGAACAGAAACCTGCAGTTCTAGCAAAGGTAATAGGTTTTTGACAACTATGAGAGACAATTACCTTTCACAACTGGTTCAGGACCCAACAAGAAGGGGGCACTGCTGGACCTAATATTAACCAACAGGCCAGACCGCATATCAAATATACGGGTTGGAGATCACTTGGGTAATAGTGATCATAAAATAATAAGTTTTCAAGTATCCTTTAATAAGATGTGTAGTAGAGGGGCTACAAGGACACTAAACTTCAGGATGGCAAATTTCCAACGGTTGAGAGATGATCTTAGTGCAATAAACTGGGACGATATCCTGAGACATAAAAGTACACAACACAAATGGGAGATGTTTATTAGCATCCTGAATAGGACCTGTGCACAATATATACCCTATGGGAATAAGCATGCTAGAAATAGGAGGAAACCACTATGGCTAAATAAAGCGGTAAGAGGTGCAATACGTGACAAAAAGAAAGCATTTAGGGAATTAAAGCAAGTAGGTAGTGATGAGGCATTAAATAAATACAGAAAATTAAATAACATTTGTAAAAAGCAAATCAAGGCAGCAAAGATTGAGACAGAGAGACTCATTGCCAGAGAAAGTAAAAAGAATCCCAAAATATTTTTTAACTACATAAATAGTAAGAAACTAAAAATTGATGGTGTTGGCCCCTTTAAAAATAATCTGGGTGAAATGGTGGATGAGGATGAGGAAAAAGCCAATATGCTAAATGACTTTTTTCAACAGTATTTACACAAGAAAATCCCATGACAGACAATATGATCAGTGATAACAAAAATTCTCAATTAAATGTCACCTGCTTAACCCAAGAGGAAGTACGGCATCGTCTAAAAATCACTAAAATTGACAAATCCCCGGGCCCGGATGGGATACACCCCAGAGTGCTGCAGGAATTAAGTACTGTCATAGATAGACCATTATTTTTAATATATAAAGATTCCATAATAACAGGGTCTGTACCACAGGACTGGCGTATAGCAAATGTGGTGCCAATATTCAAAAAGGGGACAAAAACTGAACTTGGAAATTATAGGCCAGTAAGCTTAACCTCTACTGTGGGTAAAATCCTAGAGGGTTTTCTAAGAGATGCTATACTGGAGTATCTGAAGAAAAATAACCTCATGACCCATTATCAACATGGTTTTACGAGGGACCGTTCCTGTCAAACTAATCTAATAAGCTTCTTTGAAGAAGTAAGTTCTGGACTGGATTAAATAAAATTGTAGGGATAATCCTAGTTATGTTTATTTCTTTTATTCAAATTTTTAAAAATCCAGTGTGGATATGTGATACAGTGCTGACAGTGTTTTTACTAAGACAAACCACCCAAAAACAAACGCAAAACATAAATAATGCCTGTGGGTGCGGTCCCCCTGAGGGTGGTAATAGGATTGGTTTACAATATGACAGTTTTATGATGTACGGTTCTTTTTGGAAGGTGACCCGCCTGGACACATTCCGTCTCCAGGGGCGATCACAACCAAATGCTGTCACAGATTTGCCCAGATGTTGGGTCTTTTCAATATTGTCCCTGAGTCAGAAGGGTCCAACCCACCACCCTAAAGTCAAAAGTCCTACAATCCACAGGCACGATAGGTTCAACAATATATGACCATTGATATGGTATAGTGATAGCAATCCGCCCGACGCGTTTCGCCTCCTCCAACTGATCATAGGAGGCTCATCAGGGGCCTTAGACAGTATGCTACATCAGGTATATGTGTCACATAGATACAATATGACACTTTATGTTTCAAAGTCTGGTAGTATTAACCCACAGTGGTCCGGGTTGTGGGATGTTGACGGGGAGTACTGATGAATTTGTCAGTCATCAGATGTTGTGTCTTGGAATTACCTGGAAACAACATGAAATAACGGTTTTCTTAGCAATGATGCTGTTAGCTATATGTGTGACCTTCACCCAAGTATGTAGTGCCACTAGAACAGTGATTTACTAGGTTTATTCCACCAAGGAAAGTGTCTTGTGGTATATTCCAGTGGCCTACCGGTAATTTTTATGTGGAGGTCACAGTGTAATCATCGCTTCCATCTGTCTGATCCTCTCGTATTATATCTTCTAATCAAAGCACAAAACATATTAGTGTTTCTATTGCTATGATTAGGGGGCAAGTGATTTAGTAGACGTACCTACCCTCTTCCTCCAGTTAAAGCATTATTCTGTTCTCCTGTTTACGTTAGGTAATGATAAGACCATACATCTGTTAACTCCCTTCAGCATCCCTTAATGGGGGAAGAAATTATGGGTTGTATCAAGTTTAAATCATCTTTCATCAATTTAAGATAGGCATAAGAGTTGTTTACTAACCTTATTCTTATTATGTCTGAGAGCACAGTTGTTTTTTTGATAGAAGAGGACACTTATCAATCTCCCTTTCATCAAGTTTTTCTGTCTACCAAGATCATTGGTCAGACAAGGGTTAATGATTCCTGAAGTGCCTGTATTGTTGATAACATCCACATTAAATATCTCACAGGCCAATAATGGGGTCAAATCTGTGAGGTTCTATGTGTAACAAGTTGCCTCAGTCTTTCCCATGTGTAGTATGTCCCATGTAGTCCCGGTTCTACTCCTTCTTTCTGGAGGGGAGCATGGACCTTTTCTGTGTCTCCTGTTTCTCAGAGCTGGCTGAGGTGCTGCTCTCTGATGTCCGAGCTAGCAGCCCCGCCGGCTCAGATATCTTCTTGATATAGTCCGCCCCTATGTGGGGTGGGTTCCCGCCCACCGGAACTTGCAGGCATGCCTTACAGCAGCGTGCGTTCCACCTGGAACGCACATCCTCCTACTGCGCGTGTGTGCACTTCCTGGATCGCTCCTGCCTCTATTGCACAGATGCGGATCGCGGCCCCTTAGTTACAGGCATCTATGCAATGAATGTTAGTGCACTGGGAGGGAAGAGACCTCCCTCTTATGTGCAGAAGGGAAAGACTTATAACACATTGGACAGATTTCTGGGTTTTTCATGGTCCAGATGTATAAGCTATGTTATATAAGGTATAAGTTTACCTATTAATTGTAAGTAGAGGCACACATTTTAGGGTACTTTATGCTGAAAGACATGTTTAGGTACTATGTCAGCAATATGGGGGGGTGAGTTATATATTATGGGCTACACTACATGGGGGGGTGAGTTATATATTATGGGCTACACTAGATTTGTGGTTATACAGTTAGGGCCAGAAATATTTGGACAGTGACACAAGTTTTGTTATTTTAGCTGTTTACAAAAACATGTTCAGAAATACAATTATATATATAATATGGGCTGAAAGTGCACACTCCCAGCTGCAATATGAGAGTTTCCACATCCAAATCGGAGAAAGGGTTTAGGAATTATAGCTCTGTAATGCATAGCCTCCTCTTTTTCAAGGGACCAAAAGTAATTGGACAATGGACTCTAAGGGCTGCAATTAACTCTGAAGGCGTCTCCCTCGTTAACCTGTAATCAATGAAGTAGTTAAAAGGTCAGGGGTAGATTCCAGGTGTGTGGTTTTGCATTTGGAAGCTGTTGCTGTGACCAGACAACATGCGGTCAAAGGAACTCTCAATTGAGGTGAAGCAGAACATCCTGAGGCTGAAAAAAAAGAAAAAATCCATCAGAGAGATAGTAGACATGCTTGGAGTAGCAAAATCAACAGTTGGGTACATTCTTAGAAAAAAGGAATTGACTGGTGAGCTTGGGAACTCTAAAAGGCCTGGGCGTCCACAGATGACAACAGTGGTGGATGATCGCCGCATACTTTATTTGGTGAAGAAGAACCCGTTCACAACATCAACTGAAGTCCAGAACACTCTCAGTGAAGTAGGTGTATCTGTCTCTAAGTCAACAGTAAAGAGAAGACTCCATGACAGTAAATACAAAGGGTTCACATCTAGATGCAAACCATTCATCAATTCCAAAAATAGACAGGCCAGAGTTAAATTTGCTGAAAAACACCTCAAGAAGCCAGCTCAGTTCTGGAAAAGTATTCTATGGACAGATGAGACAAAGATCAACCTGTACCAGAATGATGGGAAGAAAAAAGTTTGGAGAAGAAAGGGAACGGCACATGATCCAAGGCACACCACATCCTCTGTAAAACATAGTGGAGGCAACGTGATGGCATGGGCATGCATGGCTTTCAATGGCACTGGGTCACTTGTGTTTATTGATGACATAACAGCAGACAAGAGTAGCCGATGAATTCTGAAGTGTACTGGGATATACTTTCAGCCCAGATTCAGCCAAATGCTGCAAAGTTGATTGGACGGCGCTTCATAGTACAGATGGACAATGACCCCAAGCATACAGCCAAAGCTACCCAGGAGTTCATGAGTGCAAAAAAGTGGAACATTCTGCAATGGCCAAGTCAATCACCAGATCTTAACCCAATTGAGCATGCATTTCACTTGCTCAAATCCAGACTTAAGACGGAAAGACCCACAAACAAGCAAGACCTGAAGGCTGCGGCTGTAAAGGCCTGGCAAAGCATTAAGAAGGAGGAAACCCAGCGTTTGGTGATGTCCATGGGTTCCAGACTTAAGGCAGTGATTGCCTCCAAAGGATTCGCAACAAAATATTGAAAATAAAAATATTTTGTTTGAGTTATGTTTATTTGTCCAATTACTTTTGACCTCCTAAAATGTGGAGTGTTTGTAAAGAAATGTGTACAATTCCTACATTTTCTATCAGATATTTTTGTTCAACCCTTCAAATTAAACGTTACAATCTGCACTTGAATTCTGTTGTAGAGGTTTCATTTCAAATCCAATGTGGTGGCATGCAGAGCCCAACTCGCGAAAATTGTGTCACTGTCCAAATATTTCTGGCCCTAACTGTAGATAGTATGGACATTGTCTCATATGCAGATCAAACCGATGCATGACATATAAGCATGTATATATCCTGATCTAACCCGATATTGTCAGTGGATATAGTAGACGTCACAACAAATAATAGCAACTACATTATACCCTTTTGTTTATCTCCAGAGTTTCGTGTCTTCATATTTCTAGGTTGATTACCGTATAAATGTCTTATTTCCCCCATACCCAGTAAGACCTGTGGGCTACTGGTGCAAAGTTTTTTGTCTCATACAATATTAGATATAGTCTGTTTTTCCAGTCCTACCCAGTTATTTTAACCTCCTATGCCCTTCTGGGCCGTGGAGGAAAGTTTTTTGGGGGAACCCTTTGTTAGTTAATAGTGAAAGTATGTATTTTCATGAAACCACGCAACATTTTTAGCTCAAAGATATGGGCTTGTTGGTTTCGAAGGATATCAAATAAAACACGCGCATGTTTGTGTCTCATTAAGACCATGGGGTGTTACTGTTTTCAGACGGTGGATCCAGCAACACTCTTTTTGCAAGATGAGTCTGTCCCAGTTGCCTCCTCTTGTAGGTGGTGTTACAACTTCAATAGCCATAAAGGTACATCCGTCAAGTGCCCCTCCATGTTCTTGAAGTATATGTCTTGCAATAGGGGTGTCTCTCCTTTTTCTGACGTCCCCGACATGTTCGCCTATCCGTTTCCAAAACTCCCTTTTGGTCTTCCCTATGTATTCAATATTACATACACATCTGAAGCAGTAAACTACTCCAACCGTTTTGCAATTCGCAAAATGCCGGAGTTTATAGATTTTACTGGTATTTCTACTGATGAACTCCTTGTCAGTGTTTATGTACATGCAAAATATACATTTTCCACACCGGAATGTGCCTTTGGCGCGATTTTCTAGCCAGCTGTTCTTCACTTCAGGTGGTTCGTATGTACTATGTACAAGTTGATCTCTCGAATTTCTTCCTCGTCGGTATGTTATAGAGGGGTACGGAGGTATCAGCTTGTGGAGTCCAGGGTCTGCTCGCAACACACGCCAGTGTCTCCTCATGATTTCCTTCACTTCTATGGCCCGGTTGTCAAACTTGCCGATGATCCTCATCGTAGGGTCGTCTTTTTTCATTCTCGGTTTCATGAGTTCATCCCGAGGGGTTAGTTCTGCTGTCTTGTAAGCCTTACTTAGTACCTGTTGAGGGTATTCCCTATTCAGAAACCTCGTCCTAAGTTCCTCCGCCTGCCTGAAGAATTGTCTGTTGTCTGAACAATTTCATCTAATGCGAAGGTATTGGCCTTTTGGTATTCCCGTCCTTAGGCTCTTTGGATGGTGACTCCTCCAATGCAATAGGTCATTACTAGCCATCGCTTTCCTAAATGTTCGTGTGCTGAGATGTCCATCAATACCTCTTTCAATGGTTACGTCTAGGAAATTCAGTTGTTTCTCTTGAAATTCGGAGGTGAACTTCAGGCCTAGTTCGTTGATGTTAAGATCCCTCAGGAACCTGTCAAAGCTTTCCCTGTTACCTGACCATAAAATTAATATATCGTCTATATAGCGCCCCCAGAAGATTATCTGGGGCACCACCAAGACGCATTACCTTCACCTCCGAAGACTATTGTGTCTTCCCACCAGCCCAGGAGCAGATTTGCGTAGGTTGGTGCCATAGAACTACCCATCGCAGTGCCCCTGAGCTGGTGGTAGAATTTTCCATTGAACTTGAAATAGTTATGTGTTAGCACGAACTCGACTGCATCTAAGATGAACCTATTGTGAGACTCATATTGCCCTCCTCTGGCACTAAGGAAGTATTTGACAGCTTCCAACCCTGCTTGGTGATGTATGCTGCTGTAAAGAGCTTCTACATCTATGGAGGCCAAGTATGTGTCTTCCTCAATGGTGACGCCATCAAGTTTTGTTAGCAAGTCCATTGTGTCTCTGAGGTAAGATGGCAGAGCCAAAACATAACTCCTTAATACCTTGTCTAGATAAATGCTCACATTCTGTGTGAGCAAGTCATTGCCTGATACTATAGGTCGACCCTTAAGTGGTGAGAAGCCTTTGTGCACCTTAGGTAGGGAATAAAAGACCGGTGTCACCGGAAATTTAGTATCCATGAATCTATATTCGTTTTTATTCAAGATACCTTCTTCAAAAGCCCTGTCCAGTAAGTTTTTCAAGTCTTTTTGGTATCCCTCTATGGGGTCCCTTCGTAAAGTAGCATATGTGGTTTGGTCTTTCAGTATGTCATAGCACATCTTGGTGTAGATGTCATGATTCATAATCACAAGATTGCCACCCTTATCCGCCGGTTTTAGAATAATATCCTTACGAGCCGAGAGTTTCTCCAAAGCCTCTCTGTCGGACCGGTCCAAATTTGGATGGAATGTTTTGTGAGGTCCCTGTAATTTTTCAAGGTCCTCACAAACAAGCTTAGTGAATATGTCGATGCTGCTACAGTCTGTAGAAGGGGGTGCCCGAGTGCTTTTAGGTCTAAGTTCTGTGAAGGGTCCTAGGCCACTTTCGTTAGAATTAGATAAAGTCAGCATATCTCGTACAGTAGGTAGGTCTTCCTCAGTGATACCAAGTTCTAAACACTTCTCTCTGTCATTGTTCTCAAAAAATTGGCGCCATTTGAGTTTTCTTGCGAAAAGATTAACATCTTTTACCCACTCAAATGCGTCAAAATTATTAGTTGGAACAAATGACAGCCCTCGTTTCAAAAGTTCTATCTCCGTCTCATTTAGATGAATAGTAGTCAGATTTATTATTCTCAATTCATCCTTATCTCCTTGTCGGTTCTTCTGTGCTACACAGTGTCTGTCTACTGGTAGCGGGGGGTGGGTATCCCTGTACGATCCCTCAGGTCGTATCCCCGTTGATGTAAACCCTGTTCTAAAAAAGACGGTGTAGGTGCAGGTGTAGAGAAAACACCCAGTGAGGTAGAAGGTTGCTGTGGTATTAAAGGACCTGGTCTGGGATCTGGTCTTGGTGTTCCCCATCTTGGTTTGCCCTTTCCCCGTCCCCTCCCCTTAGGGTTTTTTGGGGGCCTCTCGTTGTTCGCCCTTTCCAAACGGGCAAGTCTTTCACTCAAGACTACCTGATTGTTTTCACTTTCTGACGTCTCTCCCTCCGAAGAGGATACGTCTGTTGGTATTGGTGTTGGTATTGGTTGGATTGGTTGTGGGCCAGTTGGGGTCCCTTGTGAGTCCAATAGGTAGGGGTATGCTTATTTATCCCTAAAATCTATATAGTCCCTCTGATATTGTTTTTGTTTCCTGTCCTTAATGCATTTTGGAATTTCTCAATGGTTTGTTGTAACGTTGTTTCCCTTCTTTGGAAGTCGGGGTCTGTCTTATATTTTAGGGCCTGTTCAGTCAGGCTATTTAGTTTATTAGAAGTTTCCTCAAATATTAATTTTTCCTCTTTGAGGAGAATTTCCATTAGCCGTATTAAACTACTGGTCAGTTCTTTTTCCCAGGACGTCATTAGCTCAGGGGATCGGGCTCTTTTAGCAGGGGCTAGATTTATTCTTAGACCTGCTGGGATGATCCTGTTCTTTATATAATTCTCTAGAGATCGTATCTCCCACCACGATCTCAGGTTATCTTTATAGCATCCAGTCAGTGATTGGAAGGTAGTTTTTATGTTTGTGCATGGGACACTGCCTGTATTAGTTGCAGGTTCAGAAAAGGCATCTTGGGCGTCTAGTGCCCATTGTTCTCTATTGATAGGGCCTGTCAAAAAACTAGCCATCAATTAGTTTTATTAATTAAATGTTTCACCGAATTTAGGTTATAGATGGATATCCAAATTAAACGATTAAATAAAATTGAAGGGATAATCCTAGTTATGTTTATTTCTTTTATTCAAATTTTTAAAAATCCAGTGTGTCAGCACTGTATCACATATCCACACTGGATTTTTAAAAATTTGAATAAAAGAAATAAACATAACTAGGATTATCCCTTCAATTTTATTTAATCGTTTAATTTGGATATCCATCTATAACCTAAATTCGGTGAAACATTTAATTAATAAAACTAATTGATGGCTAGTTTTTTGACAGGCCCTATCAATAGAGAACAATGGGTACTAGACGCCCAAGATGCCTTTTCTGAACCTGCAACTAATACAGGCAGTGTACCATGCACAAACATAAAAACTACCTTCCAATCACTTACTGGATCTATAAAGATAACCTGAGATCGTGGTGGGAGATACGATCTCTAGAGAATTATATAAAGAACAGGATCATCCCAGCAGGTCTAAGAATAAATCTAGCCCCTGCTAAAAGAGCCCGATCCCCTGAGCGAATGACGTCCTGGGAAAAGGAACTGACCAGTAGTTCAATACGGCTAATGGAAATTCTCCTCAAAGAGGAAAAATTAATATTTGAGGAAACTTCTAATAAACTAAATAGCCTGACTGAACAGGCCCTAAAATATAAGACAGACCCCGACTTCCAAAGAAGGGAAACAACGTTACAACAAACCATTGAGAAATTCCAAAATAGCATTAAGGACAGGAAACAAAAACAATATCAGAGGGACTATATAGATTTTAGGGATAAAAAAGCATACCCCTACCTATTGGACTCACAAGGGACCCCAACTGGCCCACAACCAATCCAACCAATACCAACACCAATACCAACAGACGTATCCTCTTCGGAGGGAGAGACGTCAGAAAGTGAAAACAATCAGGTAGTCTTGAGTGAAAGACTTGCCCGTTTGGAAAGGGCGAACAACGAGAGGCCCCCAAAAAACCCTAAGGGAGGGGACGGGGAAAGGGCAAACCAAGATGGGGAACACCAAGACCAGATCCCAGACCAGGTCCTTTAATACCACAGCAACCTTCTACCTCATTGGGTGTTTTCTCTACACCTGCACCTACACCGTCTTTTTTAGAACAGGGTTTACATCAACGGGGATACGACCTGAGGGATCGTACAGGGATACCCACCCCCCGCTACCAGTAGACAGACACTGTGTAGCACAGAAGAACCGACAAGGAGATAAGGATGAATTGAGAATAATAAATCTGACTACTATTCATCTAAATGAGACGGAGATAGAACTTTTGAAACGAGGGCTGTCATTTGTTCCCACTAATAATTTTGACGCATTTGAGTGGGTAAAAGATGTTAATCTTTTCGCAAGAAAACTCAAATGGCGCCAATTTTTTGAGAACAATGACAGAGAGAAGTGTTTAGAACTTGGTATCACTGAGGAAGACCCACCTACTGTACGAGATATGCTGACTTTATCTAATTCTAACGAAAGTGGCCTAGGACCCTTCACAGAACTTAGACCTAAAAGCACTCGGGCACCCCCTTCTACAGACTGTAGCAGCATCGACATATTCACTAAGCTTGTTTGTGAGGACCTTGAAAAATTACAGGGACCTCACAAAACATTCCATCCAAATTTGGACCAGTCCGACAGAGAGGCTTTGGAGAAACTCTCGGCTCGTAAGGATATTATTCTAAAACCGGCGGATAAGGGTGGCAATCTTGTGATTATAAATCATGACATCTACACCAAGATGTGCTATGACATACTGAAAGACCAAACCACATATGCTACTTTACGAAGGGACCCCATAGAGGGATACCAAAAAGACTTGAAAAACTTACTGGACAGGGCTTTTGAAGAAGGTATCTTGAATAAAAACGAATGGAGATTCATGGATACTAAATTTCCGGTGACACTGGTCTTTTATTCGCTACCTAAGGTGCACAAAGGCTTCTCACCACTTAAGGGTCGACCTATAGTATCAGGCAATGACTCGCTCACACAGAATGTGAGCATTTATCTAGACAAGGTATTAAGGAGTTATGTTTTGGCTCTGCCATCTTACCTCAGAAACACAATGGACTTGCTAACAAAACTTGATGGCGTCACCATTGAGGAAGACACATACTTGGCCTCCATAGACGTAGAATCTCTTTACAGCACCATACATCACCAAGCAGGGTTGGAAGCTGTCAAATACTTCCTTAGTGCCAGTGGAGGGCAATATGAGTCTCACAATAGGTTCATCTTAGATGCAGTCGAGTTCGTGCTAACACATAACTATTTCAAGTTCAATGGAAAATTCTACCACCAGCTCAGGGCACTGCGATGGGTAGTTCTATGGCACCAACCTAGTGGGAAGACACAATAGTCTTCGGAGGTGAAGGTAATGCGTCTTGGTGGTGCCCCCAGATAATCTTCTGGGGGCGCTATATAGACGATATATTCATTTTATTGTCAGGTAACGGGAAAGCTTTGACAGGTTCCTGAGGGATCTTAACATCAACGAACTAGGCCTGAAGTTCACCTCCGAATTTCAAGAGAAACAACTGAATTTCCTAGACGTAACCATTGAAAGAGGTATTGATGGACATCTCAGCACACGAACATTTAGGAAAGCGACGGCTAGTAATGACCTATTGCATTGGAGGAGTCACCATCCAAAGAGCCTAAGGACGGGAATACCAAAAGGCCAATACCTTCGCATTAGAAGAAATGTTCAGACAACAGACAATTCTTCAGGCAGGCGGAGGAACTTAGGACGAGGTTTCTGAATAGGGGATACCCTCAACGGGTACTAAGTAAGGCTTACAAGACAGCAGAACTAACCCCTCGGGATGAACTCATGAAACCGAGAATGAAAAAAGACGACCCTACGATGAGGATCATCGGCAAGTATGACAACCGGGCCATAGAAGTGAAGGAAATCATGAGGGTGACACTGGCGTGTGTTGAGAGCAGACCCTGGACTCCACAAGCTGATACCTCCGTACCCCTCTATAACATACCGACGAGGAAGAAATTTGAGAGATCAACTTGTACATAGTACATACGAACCACCTGAAGTGAAGAACAGCTGGCTAGAAAATCGCGCCAAAGGCACATTCCGGTGTGGAAAATGTATATTTTGCATGTACATAAACACTGACAAGGAGTTCATCAGTAGAAATACCGGTAAAATCTATAAACTCCGGCATTTTGCGAATTGCAAAACGGTTGGAGTAGTTTACTGCTTCAGATGTGTATGTAATATTGAATACATAGGGAAGACCAAAAGGGAGTTTAGGAAACGGATAGGCGAACATGTCGGGGACGTCAGAAAAAGGAGAGACACCCCTATTGCAAGACATATACTTCAAGAACATGGAGGGGCACTTGACGGATGTACCTTTATGGCTATTGAAGTTGTAACACCACCTACAAGAGGAGGCAACTGGGACAGACTCATCTTGCAAAAAGAGTGTCGCTGGATCCACCGTCTGAAAACAGTAACACCCCATGGTCTTAATGAGACACAAACATACGCGTGTTTTATTTGATATGCTTCGAAACCAACAAGCCCATATCTTTGAGCTAAAAATGTTGCGTGGTTTCATGAAAATACATACTTTCACTATTGACTAACAAAGGGTTCCCCCAAAAAACTTTCCTCCACGGCCCAGAAGGGCATAGGAGGTTAAAATAACTGGGTAGGACTGGAAAAACAGACTATATCTAATATTGTATGAGTCAAAAAACTTTGCACCAGTAGCCCACAGGTCTTACTGGGTATGGGGGAAATAAGACATTTATACGGTAATCAACCTAGAAATATGAAGACACGAAACTCTGGAGATAAACAAAAGGGTATAATGTAGTTGCTATTATTTGTTGTGACGTCTACTATATCCACTGACAATATCGGGTTAGATCAGGATATATACATGCTTATATGTCATGCATCGGTTTCATCTGCATATGAGACAATGTCCATACTATCTATAACCACAAATCTAGTGTAGCCCATAATATATAACTCACCCCCCCATGTAGTGTAGCCCATAATATATAACTCACCCCCCCATATTGCTGACATAGTACCTAAACATGTCTTTCAGCATAAAGTACCCTAAAATGTGTGCCTCTACTTACAATTAATAGGTAAACTTATACCTTATATAACATAGCTTATACATCTGGACCATGAAAAACCCAGAAATCTGTCTAATGTGTTATAAGTCTTTCCCTTCTGCACATAAGAGGGAGGTCTCTTCCCTCCCAGTGCACTAACATTCATTGCATAGATGCCTGTAACTAAGGGGCCGCGATCCGCATCTGCGCAATAGAGGCAGGAGCGATCCAGGAAGTGCACACACGCGCAGTAGGAGGATGTGCGTTCTAGGTGGAACGCACGCTGCTGTAAGGCATGCCAGCAAGTTCCGGTGGGCGGGAACCCACCCCACATAGGGGCGGACTATATCAAGAAGATCTCTGAGCCGGCGGGGCTGCTAGCTCGGACATCAGAGAGCAGCACCTCAGCCGGCTCTGAGAAACAGGAGACACAGAAAAGGTCCATGCTCCCCTCCAGAAAGAAGGAGTAGAACCGGGACTACATGGGACATACTACACATGGGAAAGACTGAGGCAACTTGTTACACATAGAACCTCACAGATTTGACCCCATTATTGGCCTGTGAGATATTTAATGTGGATGTTATCAACAATACAGGCACTTCAGGAATCATTAACCCTTATCTGACCAATGATCTTGGTAGACAGAAAAACTTGATGAAAGGGAGATTGATAAGTGTCCTCTTCTATCAAAAAAATAACTGTGCTCTCAGACATAATAAGAATAAGGTTAGTAAACAACTCTTATGCCTATCTTAAATTGATGAGAGATGATTTAAACTTGATACAACCCCATAATTTCTTCCCCCATTAAGGGATGCTGAAGGGAGTTAACAGATGTATGGTCTTATCATTACCTAACGTAAACAGGAGAACAGAATAATGCTTTAACTGGAGGAAGAGGGTAGGTACGTCTACTAAATCACTTGCCCCCTAATCATAGCAATAGAAACACTAATATGTTTTGTGCTTTGATTAGAAGATATAATACGAGAGGATCAGACAGATGGAAGCGATGATTACACTGTGACCTCCACATAAAAATTACCGGTAGGCCACTGGAATATACCACAAGACACTTTCCTTGGTGGAATAAACCTAGTAAATCACTGTTCTAGTGGCACTACATACTTGGGTGAAGGTCACACATATAGCTAACAGCATCATTGCTAAGAAAACCGTTATTTCATGTTGTTTCCAGGTAATTCCAAGACACAATATCTGATGACTGACAAATTCATCAGTACTCCCCGTCAACATCCCACAACCCGGACCACTGTGGGTTAATACTACCAGACTTTGAAACATAAAGTGTCATATTGTATCTATGTGACACATATACCTGATGTAGCATACTGTCTAAGGCCCCTGATGAGCCTCCTATGATCAGTTGGAGGAGGCGAAACGCGTCGGGCGGATTGCTATCACTATACCATATCAATGGTCATATATTGTTGAACTTATCGTGCCTGTGGATTGTAGGACTTTTGACTTTAGGGTGGTGGGTTGGACCCTTCTGACTCAGGGACAATATTGAAAAGACCCAACATCTGGGCAAATCTGGTTGTGATCGCCCCTGGAGACGGAATGTGTCCAGGCGGGTCACCTTCCAAAAAGAACCGTACATCATAAAACTGTCATATTGTAAACAATCCTATTACCACCCTCAGGGGACCGCACCCACAGGCATTATTTATGTTTTGCGTTTGTTTTTGGTGGTTTGTCTTAGTAAAAACACTGTCAGCACTGTATCACATATCCACACTGGATTTTTAAAAATTTGAATAAAAGAAATAAACATAACTAGGATTATCCCTTCAATTTTATTTAATCGTTTAATTTGGATATCCATCTATAACCTAAATTCAGTGAAACAAGTTCTGGACTGGACCAAGGAAATGCAGTGGATGTGGTGTATATGGACTTTTCAAAAGCTTTTGATACGGTGCCACACAAAAGGTTGATACATAAAATGAGGGCAATGGGGATAGGGGAAAATATGTGTAAGTGGGTTAAGAACTGGCTTAGTGATAGGAAACAAAGGGTGGTTATTAATGGAACACACTCAGAATGGGTCACAGTTAACAGTGGGGTACCACAGGGGTCAGTCTTGGGCCCGCTTCTATTTAATATATTTATTAATGACCTTGTAGGGGGCATACAGAGTAGAATCTCAATATTTGCGGATGACACTAAACTCTGCAGGGTAATCAATACAGAGGAGGATAATTTTATATTACAGGAGGAATTATGTAAACTAGAAGCTTGGGCTGCTAAATGGCAAATGAGCTTTAATGGGGATAAATGTAAAGTCATGCACTTGGGCAGAGGAAACAAAAGGTATAATTATGTGCTTAATTGTAAAACACTGGGCAAAACTGTCACTGAAAAAGACCTGGGTGTATGGGTAGATGACAAACTCACATTTAGTGGCCAGTGTCAGGCAGCTGCTGCAAAGGCAAATAAAATAATGGGATGCATTAAAAGAGGCATAGATGCTCATGAGGAGAACATAATTTTACCTCTATACAAGTCACTAGTGCGACCACACTTAGAATACTGTGTACAATTCTGGTCTCCGGTGTATAAGAAAGACATAGTTGAACTAGAGCGGGTCCAGAGAAGAGCGACAAAGGTCATTAGAGGACTAAGGGATCTGCAATACCAAGACAGGTTATTAAACTTGGGGTTATTTAGCTTGGAAAAACGAAGGCTTAGGGGTGATCTTATAATAATGAATAAATATATGAGGGGACAGTACAGAGACCTTTCTAATGATCTCTTTACTCTTAGGCCTGAGACTGGGACAAGGGGGCATCCTCTACGTCTGGAGGAAAGAAGGTTTAATCATAATCACAGACGTGGATTCTTTACTGTAAGAGCAGTGAGACTATGGAACTTTCTGCCACATGATGTTGTAATGAGTGAGTCACTACTAACATTTAAGAAGGGCCTGGATGCCTTTCTTGAAAACTATATTACCAGTTATACATACTAGATTCTTTGATAGGGCGTTGATCCAGGGAACTAGTCTGATTGCCGTACCTGGAGTCAGGAAGGAATTTTTTCCCCCAATGTGGAGCTTAGTGTTGCCACATGGGTTTTTTTTGCCTTCCTCTGGATCAACATGTTAGGCTATGGGTTGAACTAGATGGACTTAAAGTCTTCCTTCAACCTTAAAAACTATGTTACTATGTTACTATGTTACTATGTTAATCAGGACAGCAGCTCATCTTTTAGTAGATCCCCCACGCCTCCTGTACCTGTCACTGTTGCTTTCCAAATGCATATGAGGGATAATTTACCTAAGAGGTGCAGATCTTACAGTGAGGAAAATCCGTTTGTGTAGTAAATTGGCATCCTCCGGGAAAGCCGCAATCAGCAAATCAAAGATGCGCCTCCACTACTCCCCTGAGAGAAATGGCAGTTTTCCTCACAGAATAGCAGAAAATGGTCTAAGAACAAACTTAATAGACCAAAACAATAAAATCTCCAAAAACTAATGAGAGAAGTGAATAAAAAAGCCCATATCAGAGATAGCATAGGCTGTATATAGAAAATAAAGCAGAATAAGATATTGATAAATATATCACCAATACAAGATCTTCTGGTCCAGAAAGACGAAATCTAATATTACTTCAGTAAACTGTGACCTGTGTTGTCAATTTCAGATGATTTATGGGTGACAGGAGTATTATTATGAAGCATTCAGTGATCACAAAATGGCGCCACCTTCACTCTCATGTGAGGAAAAAAAAACTAAACAAAAACAAACAAATAGACTTCAGGCAGTGTGTTGAGGTAAAAATCATTACAAATTCAGCCAAATAAAGGTAAAAGCCAGTATAATTTCAGAATTATGACCTGAAATGTCAATTCCTGACTTTTGATAGGCAACAGGAGGATATTATTATGAGGTGACCAGTAGTTTTAAAATGGAGCCTCCATCACTCCTCTGAGGCGCCAGATTTCAAGGTGTCCTGAGGTGAATTCCTCTCAGAATTGATCTCAAAAGGGTTCAAATGAAGCCCAAAGATTAGATCTTACAGGTCTTGTCACTTTGATGAGACAATTTCCTTTAAAAAGGCAAAAATTCCCAGTAGTTTGTCTGTGGGCACAGGAGCTCAGGGATCCACGTCCTCACATGCTGCTGCAGGCTACGCCTCCTCAATAAAACTCTTTGAATGAGAAGGTGTGTCCACACTTTTGGTCTGTACTGTAAGTACTTAGAGTAGTATGAAGGGTAAATTTTAACTGAGCATTGTTGTGCATTACTAAGCATTATATATTTCTTTAATCATTTCAACTATTTTCTAATGGGAAAACAAATAACATTATTAACAAGCAGGATATTTGTAGTATAATATTTTCATATATTATTATAATTAAACTAGAAAATAGCTCTTGGCATGCTTAAATTGATATAGAAATTATAATAATAAAAAAAGTTTTCACATGCAGAAAAAAAGTAATACACTTACAGTTATGTCTTAATTACTGCAATTTAAACCTCTCTACTTTGAGACTGCATCAAACAAAATAAATTAATTTACTATTTTGTGAACAGTACATTGCTACAGTTGCAATTAAAAATACCCACCCCCTATTGCCAATTAGGATTATTTGTAAAATGTACAAACTTTCTGCTCTTTGCAATGAAAAAAGAACAATTTAAATATTTCAATGTAAATAATATAACCAGTGCTATATCCAAAGTCATCACAAAATGCCATTTTTTAATAGTACTGCAGTTCCAGTATAATTTAACCTTTTCAGGGGAAGCATCTTTAGCACTCAGAAAATTTACTGGTTATTGCCTGCGGAACACGTTGTACATTGTAAAGTTGCATCTTGTTCTTAAGAATTGTCCAAAGATTATCCGTCTTTTAGGTGTGGAGGATGAAAGCTAGAAAATTAGAACAGACTGCTAGTTGTGGTAGGTTTGCGATATAGGCTAGTCATCAGTTGTCCATCAATTATTGACAGCTGTAGGTCTAACAAAATAGCATTGGTTGTGGACATAGACTATCTCAGAAAGATATTCAAGGAATATTTATTAAGTGATTCCATAATTGTGATGCAGTCTGTTTCCGAACCCGCCAGAAAAAGATCACATCAATAAATCTGTACCAGCCTATAATGTTCTCATGTACTTGGTTATTAATGTGACCATGGGGATATAAAAACACTGGGTGGGCCATTTATGTGGATACACCTAAATAAAATGGGATTGGTTGGTGATATCAACTTCTGTTTGTGGCACATTAGTATTTGGTAGGTGGAAAACTTTTCCAGATGGGTGGTGACCATGGCGGCCATTGATAGCAGCCAGGCACAGGCTTCCAGTATCCGTTGTTTCAGATGCTGTACATCTCATATCTTCACTTCATAGACAATTGCCTTCAGATGACTCCAAAGATAAAAGTCTAAGGGGGTCGGGTCAGATCAGGAGACCTTGGTGTCTATTTAAGTGGCCCACGATGACCAATCCACTTTCCAGGAAACTGCTCAGGTAGAAATGCTTGGACCTGACACCCATAATGTGGTGGTGCAGCATCTCAGGTCCGAGCATTCCTACATGAACAGTTTCCTGGAAAGTGGATTGGTCATCGTGGGCCAGTTGAATGGCCACCAAGGTCTCCCAATCTGACCCCTTAGACATATTTTTAAGGTCATCTGAAGGCAATTGTCTATGCTGTGAAGATACAAGATTTGCATCATCTGAAACAACGGATACTGAAAGACTGCGGTGCTGCTATCAGTGTGTCAAGAGTGGGAGAAGAGGGTTGCATTGACAATCCAACACAATGGGAAGCACTTTGAACACATTTTATAAGTGGTCATAAACTTTAAAGGGAGTATTAATTACCAACTTTTTAATATAAAAAATAGAATCTTTATTGAAAATCCTTAAAAAGTCAAACAAATCAATTCATATTTATAGACAAAAATGGAAACTTAAAATTACTTTTCTGGTAGATACAGACACATACTTGACAGGTACAGTGTTTTACTAACCCTCCATGACTGGACCCTACCTTACAATGGAGGTATTTACACCCTACTTTTTTTGGGTGCCCCATTCACCGTCGTCTCTTCCTAGAGAACTCTCCCTAACAACAAGGTCAAACAGTATTGTAAAGGGTAGTAAGATAATCTTTTCAAAGGCAGGACTTAACTTGAGGAAATAGTCCTCCACTGTATAGCATTTCAACTGTCTGTATAGACAGTCTGTACTCCAGATAAGTAATTGCTTCTGTTTATCTCCACATTTGACGCGTTTCGCCTCGTCTAATTCAGCGAGGTTCATCAGAAGGAAGGAGATTTTTAGCAATTTGCCTATAGACAAAAGAATCAGAATTAATAATTTGATACAAAACTGAAAGAAATATTCACACTGAGGTATCTTACACATCGAAACCTGTATCCAAATCTGCACCCTGCAATTCTGTCAGATAATACTCAGTTTCTTCCTGAAAATGATTGCAATCACAAATTCTTTGGTATTATTATTGTTAAGGGGGAAGTGATGGCATAATTAATAATTAATATGACACATAAATATACATATCTCTCTTTGTGGGCATGTATGTGTATATATCTATATTTATGCCCACATTGGTGTAATAGGCCATAATAAATGTCCCTTATAACATTGGCCAATTCAGCTGTATCTGATGGAAATTGTTCATCTACTGACATGGTTAATTACCATATCAGAAGATGTCCATTCTTGCATTTCAGTGTGAGAAGCCATCAGATAAGATTCTTAATTTAAATATCAAAGATCTACAGACTGCTGGCACAAAGGGTTATTCTCACCCCTTCTTCTAACAGACTACAGCAGCCAAGATGTCCAGGGTGATTGGTGTGGACATAATACTTCTTAGAGATACCTTTATGTCCATTGTTTGCCAATCTATAGTGTAAGCTTTAGGCCATTCCAATAGAGTGCACGGTGAGCGTGCACCCTTAAAACCCCCTGTCAGAAGTGCACGGATGAGGAGGTGTGTCTGTCACGTGCACAGCTGAGGGTCAGGTTAAAATGCACTCTGAGACAGGAAGTCTCTCTCTCTTTCTACTTGGATCCACCATGGAAGGACCACAAACACATGGCTAAGTATCATACCATTTCCCTCCATAAATCTATCTATATATAGGGATAGTTTATTAGTTAAGTGGGTTTTATTATGCTTAGTTAATGTGGGTGGGTTGTATAGTTAGGAAACTGTGGGTTTAATTGTTACTATTATATTGCAACTGTGTTATATTGTGATTTAGCTTAATTGTGTTGAGGAATAAACTTGTTATACTTTATTATAACAAAGTGTCATGAGTTTTCTCATAGATGGTATTGAAAGCAACAGAAAGACTTTATGTTGATAATTGTGCAATGGCAAAATAGTTGACGACATTGCACAGGATAATTATTGCCACTACATGATAAGGGTAATAATAACCAGACCCCCTTTAACAATTATCTTCATTTAATTTGTCTTCAATGAAAAAACACAAAACAGAATGAAGCAAAAAGCAAAACATTGATCATTTCACACAAAACTCCAAAAATGGGCCGGACAAAAGTATTGGCACCCTCAGCCTAATACTTGGTTGCACAACCTTTAGCCAAAATAACTGCGATCAACCGCTTCCGGTAACCATCAATGAGTTTCTTACCATGCTCTGCTGGAATTGTAGACCATTCTTCTTTGGCAAACTGCTCCAGGTCCCTGATATTTGAAGGGTGCCTTCTCCAAACTGCCATTTTTAGATCTATCCACAGGTGTTCTACGGGATGCTGGTCTGGACTCATTGCTGGCCACCTTAGAAGTTTCCAGTGCTTTCTCTCAAACCATTTTCTAGTGCTTTTTCAAGTGTGTTTTGGGTAATTGTCCTGCTGGAAGACCCATGACCTCTGAGGGAGACCCAGCTCTCTCATACTGGGCCCTACATTATGCTGCAAAATGTGTTGGTAGTTCTCAGACTTCATAATGCCATGCACACAGTCAAGCAGTCCAGTGCCAGAGGCAGCAAAGCAACCCCAAAACATCAGGGAACCTCCGCCATGTTTGACTGTAGGGACCGTGTTCTTTTCTTTGAATGCCTCTTTTTTTCTCCTGTAAACTCTGTTGATGCCTTTGCCCAAAAAGAGAGAACATTCTTCCAAAACGTTTTAGGCTTTCTCAGGTAAGTTTTGGCAAACTACAGCCTGGCCTACAGATAGTACGGGTTGACACTGTTGTACCCTCGGACTGCAGGGCAGCTTGAACTTGTTTGGATATTAGTTGAGGTTCTTTATCCACCATCCGCACAATCTTGCGTTGAAATCTCTCGTCAATTTTTCTTTTCCGTCCACATCTAGGGAAGTTAGCCACAGTGCCATAGGCTTTAAACTTCTTGATAACACTGCGCACGGTAGACACAAGAACATTCAGGTCTTTGGAGATGGACTTGTAGCCTTGAGATTGCTCATGCTTCCTCACAATTTGGTTTCTCAAGTCCTCAGACAGTTCTTTGGTCTTCTTTCTTTTCTCCATGCTCAATGTGGTACACACAAGGACACAGGACAGAGGTTGAGTCAACTTTAATCATGTCAACTGGCTGCAAGTGTGATTTAGTTATTGCCAACACCTGTTAGGTGCCACAGGTAAGTTACAGGTGCTGTTAATTACACAAATTAGAGAAGCATCACATGATTTTTCTAAGGGTTCCAATACTTTTGTCCACCCCCTTTTTATGTTTGGTGTGGAATTATATCAAATTTGGCTTTAGGACAAATCTTTTTGTGTTTTTTTCATTGAAGACAAATTAAATGAAGATAATAATACCAAAGAATTTGTGATTGCAATCATTTTCAGGAAGAAACTGAGTATTATCTGACAGAATTGCAGGGGTGTCAATACTTTTGGCCATGACTGTACCTACTGGAAATCTTGTCAACATCGATTGACAATTAGGGATCCCTAAAGAGCTGGCTCCAGTATGTCCTGTCATACTGGATTCTTCAGGGAGACCCCACATAAAAGCCAGAATTAAAGATCAGGACACACAAATTATGCTTGATACTGATGCGGAAATCTCCATTACAAATATTAAACATGATTTGCATCCAAACAGCCCTCAGTGTGTGGTGATCGGATTTGATCACCAACAAGGGCGGGTGAAGGCCCACAGAATTGAAGAAGTGATTGTCCAGTTTGCCAAACACTTAACCCTCAAGATCCCAATGAGGTATTACCCTGGTTCTGACAACATCATCGGAACTGATGTAATGACCCAAAATGGATGGATCCTGGATTTGGAAAACTGCATTGTGTGGAAGGGACCCAGACAATCCAAAGTGTGTGTCATACAATGCCAGTGTCTGGGACCACCTTTGCCAGCAATGGAGAATTCAGCTGATATGCTCTAACACAAATGGCCAGAGGTCTCTCATAATATAGACCTTGAACCCATTGTGTATGAACATCCTGATCTGTGGGCCCAGGGTAAAAACGACTGTCTCTTTATTTGTATCAAAGATTAAAACGTGGTAAACAAACCAAGGGGAATTAGACAAACATACACGTTTATATACATTCCTGGGGTTCAGCATATATAATTACTCTAGTAATAACGTAGAAGGTCTTAGACTTTTGCCAAACGAGATAACAAATCAGTCGTCCATAGGGTATGGCTTTGTAAGTATAGAAGTTTATACTCTAGTGTCTCGTGCCAATAGCAGGAGAGGGACAACTTATAAGAGGGAAATAAACAAATTTCAAACCCCTATATGAATTTTGAACAGTGTTCTGAAACATCAACTAATGAAGACCTTCCATTAGATTACTGAGCTCCCAGTATACATATAGATTAAACCTCAACGCTTGACGCGTTTCGCCTTCTCAGATGTCAGAAGGCTCATCAGAAGACTTTGGGTTTACAGAATTAATGTTCCGTCTAAAAACAAAGAATTGGCAAAACATTAGTTTACAAACAGAGAAATCTTGAAGATAACTGCACGAGTCTAGATGGTACATAGTCAAATACAGAAAAATATACATGTATATATGTGCAAAGCCACTTAAATACATTACATACAAAAAATATACAAGAAATATATAGTTGATCTAGTTGGACATATATGCATGTTCACAAAAGTATGTGACAAATTTTTGATGGTAAAAGGATGAAGAAACATACCTTATAACCGTACATGCCAAATAAACAAGTTCTTCGATAGGGCAAGAATACCCAAAAGGGTCAATAAGCAATAGATAGAGAGACCACGTAATTTTTCTGATAGAGTCAAAATAAACAGAGAAATATATATTTTACCACAAGAAAATGGTGCATATCGTATATGTAAACTAGATGAAGGACTACAGTACATATGGCAACATGCTTACCTAAGGTATCTGTTGTATGGTCATGAATAGGGCAACCAAAGAGTTGGACATACTAGGGCATAGATAAACTGTGTGGGGACAGAGATATATCAAGATCAAGGAAAAGATATTTGACAAACAATAGATAGAGGTATCAAAAAAAATTTTTTTTTTTTTTTTTTTGTTCTCTTCTTCTCTCTCACTTTTGGTAGAGATATCATATTAAACCAAAATCAACGTCATATCATCCGGTACAGTAAAAAACAAAGGACATAAACCGGGATAGATCCTCAAAGATGTCAAATGGTAAAACATCGAGTATGAGAAGCCAGGAAAAGCATTTTACATAGTGCTATTAAAATCCTGGAATCTAGGTGTCAATTTTCATATGTCACCAGATAAAACTATCTATTCCATGCCTCAAAAAAGACTCTAAAATCAAAACTGGGGTCATAATAAAAATCCCTCCAGTTGACATTCAGGTATATCTAGCAGTGTCCAGTATGCCCATGTATACAAAACGGTGTTCATTGATTATCAATAAAAGTGGCAATACAGGTTGATGTACATCTAGCAGTGCCCAGTATGCCTATGTATACAAAGAGTGTTCATTAACCATACATGTAGATAAAGGTCTACCAGTGCCCAGTGTGCCCATGTGTGCAAAAGGTGTTCATTAGTTATCAGTACAAATAACAATACATATAACTGTGCTTTAAGAGAGGAACAAATACCTCATCTTAGTATAGCACATAAGTTTAATTCATCCTGTGTACCAAAAGAGTGGTCAAAAATAAAGGAATTAGACCATAGTTAGGAACAGAATGGAGAAGGTTATCAGCATCTATAACTCACCCCCTATGTAGTCATCCTGTGTCTCTGAATGCCTAGAGGAGAATGAATGTGCCTCTCTTTTATAGGGCATAGATTAGCTACTCATTGGTGATTAGTGGTAACAGGTGATGCAGGATCGCAATCACCTGTTCCTCTTGCTGTCATTCCAAAGAGGCGTCCACTATAGATGTTTATTTGAGCTCCATGGTTACAATCACTAAGATAAAAGAAGGAAGGGGCTATATTGTTGTCTTTATGATAATGCACCATCTAAAGTGTGGAAAAATTAAGGGCATCCTAATTTAGCATGCATGTAAAGATATTGTGGAGATGTACAACCTAAATTAAGGTTTTAAATAAGAGAGCATGCATATTAGCCATCAAGATTTACAAGTTGCAAACAAAGTTAAAAGAAGAAATACATAAAAGCCCATTTAGCTATAAAATCTAGATAACAGGAACTATATATATTTAATTGTTCCAGTTTATGATGTAAAACCCTTCTCGGGTAGATAACATCTTTAAGGGCCGGTGTTTAGATCCATCAGAGCACCACTATTTCACCATACCCTGACCAAAAGTGGAGAAAGCAAGTGTTGACTAGAGGAAACAAGTATAACTCTGTTGTTCATTAAGGCCATTAGGTTGGACACTATTGAAGTTATGGATCCACCTTGCTTCTTTTTGAAGAAGGGTTCTGTCAAAATCTCCCTTTCTGGGTGAAGGTTTTGGTACTTCCAAAACTCTCACTTTTAGAGATTTGGAGTCCCCTTGGTGGAATTCTCGACATGTCGAGCAATCGGGGTGTCTCTATCATGTCTCACATCACCAAGGTGTTCCCCAAATCTTTTACGCAGCTCTCTCTTAGTTTTGCCAATGTAGTCTTTAGGGCATGTGCAAGTAATCACATAAACTAAACCTTGTGTACTACAATTGGCAAAATCGCGTAAGGTGTAAACCATGCCAGTCTTGGAACAGGTGACAGTTTTTGAAGTTGTACCCATGGACAGAACTTGCAGTGTCCACATCTGTAAGTCCCTACCGTTTTCAAATTTTGCAGCCAATTATTCTGCAATTTAGGTTTTTGGTAGTGACTGCGGACCAGCCTATCACCAATTGATTGTCCACGTCTGTAGGTAACACTTGCGTATGGCATGATGTAATCTTTTAGATCAGGGTCCGCAAGTAAATACGCCAATGTCTCCTCATAATAGCCATTATTTCCTCATTATGGGCATCAAAAGTGCCGATTAATCTGGTGATAGGTGAAATCTCCTCCTTTTTTTTAGGAACAAGTAATGTATCCCTCTTGCATTGTTGTGCATTCTTATAGGCTGCGCTCAACGATGAGCGAGGGTAACCTCTGTCTAGGAATCTGTTCATTAAAAGGTCTGCCTGTCTATGGAATTCATCATGGGTAGAACAATTCCGTCGTTATGGGATGTATTGTCCTTTTGGAATACCTCTTTTTTGGGTCCGGTGGTAATCCCAATGCAGCAAGTATAGTTGCAGTGGTTTCTATAAATAGTAAGAAACCAACTTCAACCTTTGTCATCTTGGTAAGGGATTACCAAAACGGGCAGCCTATGTAACAAATATAGGTGAAAAAGAGCAAGTTGTATACGACGGAATTGTTCTACCCATGATGAATTCCATAGACAGGCAGACCTTTTAATGAACAGATTCCTAGACAGAGGTTACCCTCGCTCATCGTTGAGCGCAGCCTATAAGAATGCACAACAATGCAAGAGGGATACATTACTTGTTCCTAAAAAAAAGGAGGAGATTTCACCTATCACCAGATTAATCGGCACTTTTGATGCCCATAATGAGGAAATAATGGCTATTATGAGGAGACATTGGCGTATTTTACTTGCGGACCCTGATCTAAAAGATTACATCATGCCATACGCAAGTGTTACCTACAGACGTGGACAATCAATTGGTGATAGGCTGGTCCGCAGTCACTACCAAAAACCTAAATTGCAGAATAATTGGCTGCAAAATTTGAAAACGGTAGGGACTTACAGATGTGGACACTGCAAGTTCTGTCCATGGGTACAACCTTCAAAAACTGTCACCTGTTCCAAGACTGGCATGGTTTACACCTTACGCGATTTTGCCAATTGTAGTACACAAGGTTTAGTTTATGTGATTACTTGCACATGCCCTAAAGACTACATTGGCAAAACTAAGAGAGAGCTGCGTAAAAGATTTGGGGAACACCTTGGTGATGTGAGACATGATAGAGACACCCCGATTGCTCGACATGTCCGAGAATTCCACCAAGGGGACTCCAAATCTCTAAAAGTGAGAGTTTTGGAAGTACCAAAACCTTCACCCAGAAAGGGAGATTTTGACAGAACCCTTCTTCAAAAAGAAGCAAGGTGGATCCATAACTTCAATAGTGTCCAACCTAATGGCCTTAATGAACAACAGAGTTATACTTGTTTCCTCTAGTCAACACTTGCTTTCTCCACTTTTGGTCAGGGTATGGTGAAATAGTGGTGCTCTGATGGATCTAAACACCGGCCCTTAAAGATGTTATCTACCCGAGAAGGGTTTTACATCATAAACTGGAACAATTAAATATATATAGTTCCTGTTATCTAGATTTTATAGCTAAATGGGCTTTTATGTATTTCTTCTTTTAACTTTGTTTGCAACTTGTAAATCTTGATGGCTAATATGCATGCTCTCTTATTTAAAACCTTAATTTAGGTTGTACATCTCCACAATATCTTTACATGCATGCTAAATTAGGATGCCCTTAATTTTTCTACACTTTAGATGGTGCATTATCATAAAGACAACAATATAGCCCCTTCCTTCTTTTATCTTAGTGATTGTAACCATGTAGCTCAAATAAACATCTATAGTGGACGCCTCTTTGGAATGACAGCAAGAGGAACAGGTGATTGCGATCCTGCATCACCTGTTACCACTAATCACCAATGAGTAGCTAATCTATGCCCTATAAAAGAGAGGCACATTCATTCTCCTCTAGGCATTCAGAGACACAGGATGACTACATAGGGGGTGAGTTATAGATGCTGATAACCTTCTCCATTCTGCTCCTAACTATGCTCTAATTCCTTTATTTTTGACCACTCTTTTGGTACACAGGATGAATTAAACTTATGTGCTATACTAAGATGAGGTATTTGTTCCTCTCTTAAAGCACAGTTATATGTATTGTTATTTGTACTGATAACTAATGAACACCTTTTGCACACATGGGCACACTGGGCACTGGTAGACCTTTATCTACATGTATGGTTAATGAACACTCTTTGTATACATAGGCATACTGGGCACTGCTAGATTTACATCAACCTGTATTGCCACTTTTATTGATAATCAATGAACACCGTTTTGTATACATGGGCATACTGGACACTGCTAGATATACCTGAATGTCAACTGGAGGGATTTTTATTATGACCCCAGTTTTGATTTTAGAGTCTTTTTTGAGGCATGGAATAGATAGTTTTATCTGGTGACATATGAAAATTGACACCTAGATTCCAGGATTTTAATAGCACTATGTAAAATGCTTTTCCTGGCTTCTCATACTCGATGTTTTACCATTTGACATCTTTGAGGATCTATCCCGGTTTATGTCCTTTGTTTTTTACTGTACCGGATGATATGACGTTGATTTTGGTTTAATATGATATCTCTACCAAAAGTGAGAGAGAAGAAGAGAACAAAAAAAAAAAAAAAAAAAAATTTTTTTTGATACCTCTATCTATTGTTTGTCAAATATCTTTTCCTTGATCTTGATATATCTCTGTCCCCACACAGTTTATCTATGCCCTAGTATGTCCAACTCTTTGGTTGCCCTATTCATGACCATACAACAGATACCTTAGGTAAGCATGTTGCCATATGTACTGTAGTCCTTCATCTAGTTTACATATACGATATGCACCATTTTCTTGTGGTAAAATATATATTTCTCTGTTTATTTTGACTCTATCAGAAAAATTACGTGGTCTCTCTATCTATTGCTTATTGACCCTTTTGGGTATTCTTGCCCTATCGAAGAACTTGTTTATTTGGCATGTACGGTTATAAGGTATGTTTCTTCATCCTTTTACCATCAAAAATTTGTCACATACTTTTGTGAACATGCATATATGTCCAACTAGATCAACTATATATTTCTTGTATATTTTTTGTATGTAATGTATTTAAGTGGCTTTGCACATATATACATGTATATTTTTCTGTATTTGACTATGTACCATCTAGACTCGTGCAGTTATCTTCAAGATTTCTCTGTTTGTAAACTAATGTTTTGCCAATTCTTTGTTTTTAGACGGAACATTAATTCTGTAAACCCAAAGTCTTCTGATGAGCCTTCTGACATCTGAGAAGGCGAAACGCGTCAAGCGTTGAGGTTTAATCTATATGTATACTGGGAGCTCAGTAATCTAATGGAAGGTCTTCATTAGTTGATGTTTCAGAACACTGTTCAAAATTCATATAGGGGTTTGAAATTTGTTTATTTCCCTCTTATAAGTTGTCCCTCTCCTGCTATTGGCACGAGACACTAGAGTATAAACTTCTATACTTACAAAGCCATACCCTATGGACGACTGATTTGTTATCTCGTTTGGCAAAAGTCTAAGACCTTCTACGTTATTACTAGAGTAATTATATATGCTGAACCCCAGGAATGTATATAAACGTGTATATGTTTGTCTAATTCCCCTTGGTTTGTTTACCACGTTTTAATCTTTGATACAAATAAAGAGATTTTTTAACATTATAAGTTGGTATTTCCTAGTTTGAAAAATATAATAATTGGTACCTCCTAATATAACTAGTCAATTGACTAAAAACGACTGTGGCAGATTGACTGGTGTCCAGGTGGACATACAGGGGCCAGACCCACCCCCTCAATGTCAATATCGCTTTCCACCGGAAGCGACACAGTCGATAGTCAACACTGTCCTGGAATTGGAGAACAAGGGAGTGGTCATAGAGGGGAATTCAAGGTGCAACAACCCTCTATGGCCTGTGAAGAAAAATGACACTGATGTGTGGCATCTCACCATAGACCTACATGTCCTTAATAAGTACACTCCGATGTCTGACCCCGTAGTTGCACAAACTCCTGACATAATGGCGAGGATAAGTGGCAAAAGCCGCATATTCTCAACCAATGATGTCACCAATGGGTTCTTCTCTATTGAACTCACAGAAAACTGTAGGTACAAATTTGCTTTCACAGTGGGGAACAAACAGTACATGTTTAATGTGCTCCCCCAGGGGTTCCACAGTAGTCCTACGCAGGCCCGGCGTCAGCACCCGGCGCACCCGGGCAAGTGCCGGGGCCCGACTGCTTGGAGGGGGCCCACCGGGCCCCTGAGGGCTAGGGTCACACTTGCATTGTGACCCTAGCCTGACGCAAGTATTGTCTGCTGCAGCGCAGAGCGTTTAATGCTATGCGCTGCCAGCAAGGGAGCCCATAGAAACCCGATGTTTACATTGGCAACCAGTGGTTGGCAAGGTAAACACCGGGTTTCTATGGGCTCAGTTGCTGGCAGCGCATAGCATTAAACACTATGAGCTCCAGCCGAAAATACTTGCATCAGGCTAGGGTCACAATGCAAGTGTGACCCTAGCCTCAGGGGCCCCTGAGCACATTGCCCCCACAGCCAGGGCCATATCCAGGGGGCAGCTGGGGGGGTCATTTTCGGCCTCCTGCAGCACCGGAGGTCTCCCTCCTCCCCCCTCCATGGGAGCCGACAGAGCTGCACACTCTGGGCTAAGAGCACCTGTGATGATGTCACATGGAGGGGAGGAGTCAGGGGTCACATGATCAGCTCCTCAGTATATGCAGGACTCTGCTGTGCTGCCCATCATGATGCCCAATTAGGTGGGTGAAGTTTGTGTGGGGTCAGGAGGGATTTACAGTGTGATTGTAGCAGAGGCGAGTGTGTACTAGGTGTATGGCAATTAGGTGAAGTTTGTGTGGGGTCAGGAGGTATTTACAGTGTGAATGTAGCAGAGGCGAGTGTGTACTAGGTGTATGGAGCGGAGCCGTGTGGGTACTAGGTGTATGGAGTGGAGCCGAGTGGGTACTAGGTGTACGGAGCGGAGCCACGTGCGTACGAGGTGTACGGAGCAGAGCCGCGTGCGTACGAGGTGTACGGAGCAGAGCCGCGTGCGTACGAGGTGTATGGAGCAGAGCTGCGTGCGTACGAGGTGTATGGAGCAGAGCCGCGTGTGTACGAGGTATGTGTACCAGTGGTAGCCCCCCGCGGAGTCCGCTCCTATAGTCCCAGCCACCTTTGCCAGCAGCATTCTTCTCCAGAGTCTCTTCTGCCGCTGTCTGCATTCTGTAGCTCAGCATGGAGGGGCACGATATTGTCATCACTGTACTGATATGTGCAAAGTGACTGGAGGAGACCGGAGCAGCGAGAAGAAAGGTGAGGAGAGAGATCCGGACGGCCAGACACTCCGCTTGGCTGCGGTGCCACACAAAATGCAGTGTGGCTCTATTGAGCTGCTTGCATTATTTGTGCGCTTCAGGATGCTTGCGTATATACCAAGCATCCTCAGATGCACAAAAATGCAACATTTTGCATTTAAAGGGTATTTTCAAAAAGCGCAAGGGAACGCAAATGCATTTTAGCCCGCTCCTAACAACGTGTAATATACTCACTGTCAGAAACAGCTCTTACTGGTTTCGGCAGTCACTGTTCCTGTAAGGCTGCCTTCACATAGGCGTTTTTTTAAAATGTGGCAGTTGCGGTAAAAAAAACAGCATCTGCCGCATTTTACACCTAGCGGCTGCACTTGCTGCCAATTGCGGGCATGTATATGTGTATATATGTATATATGTATATATATATATATATATATATATATATATATATATATAGTCCACGATATGTACTAAAGTACTAAAGGGGGCCCACTGAGAACTTTTCGCCCGGGGCCCACAGAAACCTGGAGCCGGCCCTGGTCCTACGTATTTTCATCAGGCATTGGTGGCTGTACTGAGCGTGTTTTCTCGGCCGGAATGTCTCCTGCAATATGTAGATGACTTACTCTTGCACACAGAGACCATGGAAGAACACTTGATTCTGTTACGGGAGCTCTTGGGCCTTCTATCTAAATCTGGACTCAAGCCGAGTCCTGACAAGGCAAATTTGTCCAGAACAGAGGTGACTTTCCTTGGGGTGCAGGTCTCTTTTGGAGCCAAAAGAATTGTGGCGGCCCGCGTGGAAGCTATGGTCAAGTTACCTCTGCCTGGCACTCTACAGGACTTACGGAAGTTCCTGGGACTGACCAACTTCATCAGGGAATTCATAGAGGATTTTGCTGCCAAAGCGAAACCTCTTTATGAACTCCTCAGAGGAGAAGAACCCTCACTTCAGGGCTGGTCAGAAGCACAAGATGAGGCCTTTTCAACTCTGAAAAGAGACCTCTCCTCTGTACCTGTGTTAGCCACCCCCAACCCAGATGGAGAAATGGCCATCCAGGCACATGCTGGGACTGAGTCTATCTCTGTTGTCTTTCTACAGCAGATAGGACATGACAGTAGACCACTGGGATACTTTTCCCGACTCCTCTCGCCGGTCAAACGAGGGTTCGACGAATGTGCCAAACAACTGGCTGCCATACACTATGCCGTTAAAACCACCGAGCATATTGTAGGTTTCCGATCTCTGACTGTACAGACACCACATTCTCCTTTGGTCCTTTTACTCAGAGATACACTCCCTGGAGTCTCCCAACAGAGATTCAGGAAATGGATCATGGACCTCAGTGGCCGGAATCTGAAATTGGACCACAAGGCAAAGTATGTTCTGTCCCAGTTGTTAAACATGACAGGGACCGAACATGACTGTGGTCAACCATCACTCTCCAGTACATCACAAATATTCAGGACCGACAGACATCCAGAAGACAGGGTCATCTTTGTTGACGGCTCTCGTTTCTGTCTGGACGGCACGTGTGTGTCCGGATTTGCAGTGCTGGATGAGACCACAGGCACCCAGAGTGTCGTTTGGTTGCCAGGTCACATGTCAGCACAATGAGCTGAACTGGAAGCTGTCAAGGAGGCTCTCCTCCTTCAACCTCCAGGGAATCAAACTATATATAGTGACAGTTCATATGTAGTTCGATCTCTCACCCTGCACCTGGACACATGGAGAAAACGAGGGTTTGTGGACAGCCAGAATAAACCTCTGGCCCACAATACGGTCCTAAAGGAATTGTGGGATTGGGGCATGACATATACAGCGGAGGCAGCCATTATCAAAGTCCCAGCGCATCAAAGAGAAGAACAGCCTTTGACCATAGGCAATAACAAGGCCGACAAACTGGCCAAGTTTGCAGCAGTGTCTGGTGTCCTTCGGGAACCAGGAACTGAGCAGATCCCTGCATTCCGGATTGCAGTGAGGCAAACCAAACTAAAAGATGGCCTTGTGTCATTTGAAGAGGAACAGGCAAAAGATCCCATTCTACTGACACATATTCCAGCTCCACAGCATCCCTGGACAATATGTCAGGGGATTCTGTGTCATGACACTGGTACCCAACAACTCCCTCTACCTGTAATCCCGCAACATTTACCGGAAGGAGATAGCGATCAGTGGTACCAGTTCAGTGGTAGAGGATAAGTATGTGTGACAGTGGTAAGGGTCCCATATGAGGTTGAAGGTCTCCAGTCAAACCGCACCTGGATTCTTGCAGTGTTTCTACCCACCAATTGGCAGATCCCATAGCTCCTCAACTGTCATCCCCATGGAAGATCATCACAGGAACTAAATTTGTTCTATATACATGGCGAATTTCCGTAGATGACTTAAGAGTCGATCACTGGGATCACAGATGTGAGGAGCTTGTGAGGAACCAAACTGACATGATGAGAGGATGGGTAGAGGTGGGACAAGAAGTGAGAATAGGTGATCCCTGACACAGGAAATTCAGGGGGCGGAGAGACTTGACAGAAATGGGAATTAGTGGAGGTGCATTGGGAGTAGGTGCCCTGAACACTATGGATATGGAAGTCCTGAGAGGTAAGCTCAGGAACATTGCGCGACATGCTGGGGAAGAGTTCAAAACTCAGCTTGATGTAAACAATGTCTTAGAGGGTGTGCAACATTCGCACATTGATGCCACTACCTCTCCATCTTCGGCTCTACAAGAGAAGTTTAGAAGGTTAGTTGCAAGTCTTGTAGAAGTGCAAGAGAGAGTTCAGTTTGCTCTAGCATGTACGCAGGTCCAGAGTGAACTCTCTGACAACCTAAAGCATATAGTGTCCTCTCTATACAAGGGCCACTTCCCATTCAACCTCAGACAAAGAGTAAGTTCCCTAATCTCCCCGTTTGCAGCCAACCATACAAACTGGTGGCTGGTTCAGTGGCATGGGTGCCATAATCTCACCTGTATGGCGTCTTCTTTGACACCTGTATCTGGTAATATCAAAAAGGGGTACAGTGCCATGAATATAGGAATTGTTGTTAGCAATCAGACGGTGCTTCATCCACAGCTCACCTCAGACATCCTAACCTATGAGCGAGGCCATCCTTATCTGTTTGATACAGAGGGATGTTGGAGGAAAGAGGATGCTATCCTCTGTCAAAGGAGTCAAGATATGGTGCTTAGGCACCAGTGTTGGGACTCTGAGGGGTCATGTGAGATGAAGACTAACACAATACCCTCTTCTCATCTGAAATATTTGGGTCAAGGGTATTGGTGTTGGTACCAAGGGAAAAATGTAACGTATTCTTTATATGGCACTAATTGCACCGAAAGAGGCATACTCCTCCCAGGAGCATATTGTACCCTTAGTCCCGTTTTAGGTTTAGATGTCGCAGATCAGCAGAGGAGGACCCCGATAACACCGGAGAAGAGACTCGACATTCGCCCTAACACTACTGTGAGACTGCAAAAGATTCCTCTTGGTTTTGGTAGTGAGCTCAAGCGTCTCTTGTTAGATTTCAGCGAAGAAGACAACATACTCCGAAATCTTCATGAGGCTGAGAATCAAGCCACTATTCAGCTTGAGCATGACAAGACCAAGATAACGAGGATTACCAATGCCTTAGATGCTGACTCTAAGGTGTCCTGATGGGAAAGTTTATTTGGCTATAATCCGACAGCTACATAGTTTTTTAATTTCATTATCCACCCTGTGATTGTTCTTCTGGATCTTGTTCTTGTTATGTACATTGGACTGTGCCTAGTTTACCGGAGAGTAAAGAGACTTGCCCACGAGATACAAGAGAACCAGGCAGAACTTCACGAATTTAACCGCCGAAGAAGGTCCAGGATTTAGCACTAGAAGTCCTGAAACCTTGAGATTATATTTGATAAGAGTGTTTAGGACATTACGTCAACTCACTCAGCCCTGAAACCTCATAACATTGTTTATCTTGTTTGGCTTTTACTTTGATTTATGGTTAAGGGATGAGGGAGGGAAATATAGTATTGTTATATACTGTTTAGTTTTTACATTGGTATGGTATTTGTTTGTGGAGGGAGGGATATAGGTTTGTTTTTGTTTTTTTGTATGAATGAGGAAAGAGTAAGGTTCTGTAGGGGCAGGCCCCATCATTGTCTAAGGTATTTGCTACTTCAACCCTTGAGTCGGTAACGTTCATAAGTCAACTTAGGTATGCTGATATCATCCCCTACCCAATAAACTCTGACCTGCCTAGTAGAGATTCAACTATCTATCCATGGAAGAACCACATTAACGATAGATGCTTCAATCAAGCTTGCAGGAGAAGTCTCTGATGAAAGTCGTGCCTCAGCTAAGAAGAATGCCATTCCCTGATTGATCTAATCCCAAGAAAGAGGTGCTCCAAGAAACCACCTGGTGAGGCCCAGCTACAGATTGTGATCCCCGGCAGTCCCTACACACCAGACTTGGAAAAAAAAAAAAATCTGGTAGGGAGAGGGGCAAACACCAGAAAACTCTGTGGGACGATCAAGAGACGAAGGTGCAGCGACTCCAGAGTCTAAGCAGTCAAGCTTGGAAGAAGACTACTTGGGGCTAGGCGTGTTTCTCGAGACTGGCAACAACAATATCAGAAGTGTACTGACAAAGAGAGAACTTTATTCCTGAACCAAAGAGACCGAGACTATGGTGTAATCTATGGATGGAGACACTGGATTACGGCGAACAGCAGGGGAGAGGTGATGGCGATGGGTGATGTCTAGATACCTAAGTGGAAAATTTTACTTCATTTCATCCTGAATGATTATTGGCGATAGGATTGAGTAGGCAAATATATCCCACACTTCCCACTCATTTTATTGTCGTATTTTCCCAAAAAAAGGGAATGTTGAGGGGGAAGTGATGGCATAATTAATAATTAATATGACACAAATATATATCTCTCTCTTTGTGGGGTATGTATGTGTATATATCTATATTTATGCCCATATTGGTGTAATAAACCATAGTAAATGTCCCTTCATATTCTAGTATAACATTGACCAGTTCAGCTGTATCTGATGGAAATCTGTTCATCTCCTGACATGGTTAATTACCATATCAGAAGATGTCCATTCTTGCATTTCAGTGTGGGAAGCCACCAGATAAGACTCTTAATTTAAATATCAAAGATCTACAGGCTGCTGGCACTAAGGGTTATTCTCACCCCTTTCTTCTAACAAACTACAGCAGCCAAGATGTCTAAGGTGATAGGTGTAGACATCACTAAGGTATCTCTAACAAGTATTATTCCCATTGTTTGCCAATCTATAGTGTCAGGAGCCACCTCATTTCAATACAGTGCACGGTGAGCATGCACCCTTAAAACCCCCCTCAGAAGTGCACGGATGAGGAGGTGTGACTGTCCCGTGCACAGCTGAGGGACAGGTTAAAATGCACTCTGAGACACAAAAGCTCTCTCTTTCTACCTTGGACCATGGAATAGGACCATCAACATCTGGCTTTAAGTATCACCCCCATATCTCCTCTATATCTTTCCTGTAACTCTTCCCTCTCTCTTTCTCTCTCTCTCTCTTTCTCTTATAATTAACCCTTGAATTGCTATCTATCTTCTATAGGGATGGTTAGATCACTAAAATAGTGTGCACGTATGGTTAGATTACGTGAGTGGGGTATAATTGTTAGTAACTCTGGGTGTTTTTACATATTGTAACAGTAATTGTATTGTGTATTATCGTGCTATCTAAAATATATATATTATTGTTGTAGACATTTTGGGTGTGTTTAATAAATATTCATTTATTAGAACAGACTTGTTTTCATTAAGTCGTCGGTATATATATATATAGTTAATCAGCATAGGAACAGAAAGCGGTAAGGAAGGGAAGATTCTGGATATCAGTGATTGCAGCCATAACCGACAACAATAACCAATAAACAGAACCAGCCCTACAACACAAAACGAACATGACCATCTCGTGCGTGCCTACGTCCACCACAGAGCAGCTCATTCCGTGAGACATGTTTAGCCCTATTTTGAGCATATTTCACTAAGCGACGGCTATAGCCGCGCTCATAGAAATTGATTTTAAGTTCTTCAGCTTGTGAATTGTAGTCAGTCTCTAAAGAGCAAATCCTCCTAAGACGTAGGAATTGCCCTACGGGGATGGAACAAATCATGTATGGGGGATGGGACGAGGTAGCATGGAGCAAAGCATTAGATGATGATGGCATTCTATAAATGTGTCTGCCATCACCCTCCCTCCTCACGGAGACATCCAAGAATTCAACCCTATATTTATTGCACTGATACGTGATTCTAATATTAAGGTTGTTAACATTCAACTGATCAATGAGTGAATGTAATTCAAATTCTGATCCCTGCCAGATCAAAAAGATGTCGTCGATGTACTGCACCCATAATGGGATGCGGTCCATCAGCAACATCCAATCCGACAGGAAGAGGCCCCCTCCCACAGCCCCAGGAACAAATTAGCATACGAGGGCGTGAAGGATGCCCCCAATATGGAAAGGAATCTGCTGCTCACTGAACAGCTGCTCAATGGGATAGATGTGAGGGATGATGGTAGCATGGAGCTGCAGGACAGTGAGGTAGCCAGCTGGGTGACAGTTAGAAGGCGGGGTAGAGGAAAGAGTGCCAGGGAGGCTAGTCCTGATCTGGCACACCCCAATAAATTTGCTAAGTTGGCAGATGAGGGGGTGCGAGTTCAGGGGATAGCACTGCTGCAGAAGGGCATGACCTCTGAAAGCCAGAGGAGTGTCTGCTCCAGTAAATGGGAAAACAGGAGAGCAGGGCAGGACAGACAGGTGCTGGTAGTGGGGGACTCAATTATTAGGGGAACAGATAGGGCAATCTGTCACAAAGACAGGGATTGTTGAACAGTGTGCTGCCTACCTGGCGTTCGAGTCCTACACATCGCTGATCGGGTTGACAGATTACTGGGAGGGGCTGGTGAGGACCCAGCGGTCATGGTGCACATTGGCACATATGACAAAGTTAGAGGTAGGTGGAAGGTCCTTAAAGATTATTTCAGGGAATTAGGCTGCAAGCTTAAGGCAAGGACTTCTAAGATACTATTCTCTGAAATACTGCCTGTACCACGTGCCACACCAGAGAGGCAACGGGAGATTAGGGAGATAAATACGTGGCTCAGGAATTGGTGTAGGAAGGAGGGGTTTAAGTTCCTGGAGAACTGGGCCGACTTCTCTGTTGGCTACAGGTTCTATGCTAGGGACGGGCTGCACCTCAATGGGGAGGGTGCAGCTGTGCTGGGGGAGAAAATGGCTAGAAGGTTGGAGGAGTGTTTAAACTAGGGATTGGGGGGAAGGGTATTCATTGTACAGGAGGGGATGATAGTGTAAATAGTAACCTGGGCACAAGTAATAACATTGGGGGTGGCATGGGGGGTGGGGTTAGAACAGTCAATATAGTAGGAAGGAATAGAGGTAAAGAGAGATGCATTAAGTGCATGTACACTAATGCCAGAAGCCTCACCAACAAAATGGAGGAATTAGAACTGATTTTGTTGAAAAATAATTATGACATGGTGGGGATATCGGAGACATGGCTTGATGAGAGCCATGACTGCGCTGTTAATTTACAGGGCTATAGTCTGTTCAGAAATGACCGTACAAATGAGCGAGGGGGAGGTGTATGTTTATATGTAAAATCATCCTTAAAACCCATCCTGCGTGATAATATAGGTGAATCTAATGGAAATGTAGAGTCTCTGTGGGTGGAGATAAGGGGAGGGGAAAAAATAATAAATTACTGATAGGGGTTTGTTATAAGTCCCCAACAATAAGGGAAGTGGAGAAGAATATCCTCATAAAGCAAACAGATGAAGCAGCCACTCAGGGAGAAGTCATTATTATGGGGGACGTCAACTACCCTGAAATACATTGGGGAACAGAAACCTGCAGTTCTAGCAAAGGTAATATGTTTTTGACAACTATGAGAGACAATTACCTTTCACAACTGGTTCAGGACCCAACAAGAAGGGGGGCACTGCTGCACCTAATATTAACCAACAGGCCAGACCGCATATCAAATATACGGGTTGGAGATCACTTGGGTAATAGTGATCATAAAATAATAAGTTTTCAAGTATCCTTTAATAAGATGTGTAGTAGAGGGGCTACAAGGACACTAAACTTCAGGATGACAAATTTCCAACGGTTGAGAGATGATCTTAGTGCAATAAACTGGGACGATATCCTGAGACAAAAAAGTACACAAAGCAAGTGGGAGACGTTTATTAGCATCCTGAATAGGGCCTGTGCACAATATATACCCTTTGGGAATAAGCATGCTAGAAATAGGAGGAAACCACTATGGCTAAATAAGGCTGTAAGGGGCGCAATAAATGACAAAAAGAAAGCATTTAGGGAATTAAAGCAAGTAGGTAGTGATGAGGCATTAAATAAATACAGAAAATTAAATAACATTTGTAAAAAGCAAATCAAGGCAGTAAGGATTGAGACAGAGAGACTCATTGCCAGAGAAAGTAAAAATAATCCCAAAATATTTTTTAACTACATAAACAGTAAGAAACTAAAAAATTATTGTGTTGGCCCCTTTAAAAATAATCTGGATAAAATGGTGGATGAGGATGAGGAAAAAGCCAATATGCTAAATGACTTTTTTTCAACAGTATTTACACAAGAAAATCCCATGACAGACAATATGATCAATGATAACAAAAATTGTCAATTAAATGTCACCTGCTTAACCCAGCAGGAAATATGGCATCGTCTAAAAATCACTAAAATTGACAAATCCCCGGCCCTGGATGGGATACACCCTGGGCCCGGCTGGGATACACCCCAGAGTGCTGTAGGAATTAAGTACTGTCATAGATAGACCATTATTTTTAATCTTTAAAGATTCCATAATAACAGGGTCTATACCACAGGACTGGCGTATAGCAAATGTGGAGCCAATATTCAAAAAGGAACAAAAACTGAACTTGGAAATTATAGGCCAGTAAGCTTAACCTCTACTGTGGGTAAAATCCTAGAGGGTTTTCTAAGAGATGCTATACTGGAGTATCTGGAGAAAAATAACCTCATGACCCAATATCAACATGGTTTTACGAGGGACCGTTCCTGTTAAACTAATCTGATAAGCTTCTATTAAGAAGTTCTGGACTGGACCAAGGAAATGCAGCGGATGTGGTGTATATGGACTTTTCAAAAGCTTTTGATACGGTGCCACACAAAAGGTTGATACATAAAATGAGAGCAATGGGGATAGGGGAACATATGTGTAAGTGGGTTAAAAACTGGCTTAGCGATAGGAAACAAAGGGTGGTCATTAATGGAACACACTCAGAATGGGTCACAGTTAACAGTGGGGTACCACAGGGGTCAGTGTTGGGCCCTCTTCTTTATAATATATTTATTAATGACCTTGTAGGGGGCATACAGAGTAGAATCTCAATATTTGCAGATGACACTAAACTCTGCAGGGTAATCAATACAGAGGAGGATAATTTTATATTACAGGAGGATTTATGTAAACTAGAAGCTTGGGCTGCTAAATGGCAAATGAGCTTTAATGGGGATAAATGTAAGGTCATGCACTTGGGCAGAGGAAACAAAAGGTAAAATTATGTGCTTAATTGTAAAACACTGGGCAAAACTGTCACTGAAAAAGACCTGGGTGTATGGGTAGATGACAAACTCACATTTAGTGGCCAGTGTCAGGCAGCTGCTGCAAAGGCAAATAAAATAATGGGATGCATTAAAAGAGGCATAGATGCTCATGAGGATAACATAATTTTACCTCTATACAAGTCACTAGTGCGACCACACTTAGAATACTGTGTACAATTCTGGTCTCCGGTATATAAGAAAGACATAGCTCAACTAGAATGGGTCCAGAGAAGAGCGACCAAGGTTATTAGAGGACTGAGGGGTCTGCAATACCAAGACAGGTTATTAAACTTGGGGTTATTTAGCTTGGAAAAAAGAAGGCTTAGGGGTGATCTTATAATAATGTATAAATATATGAGGGGACAGTACAGAGAACTTTCTAATGATCTCTTTACTCTTAGGCCTGAGATGAGGACAAGGGGGCATCCTCTACGTCTGGCGGAAAGAAGGTTTAATCATAATCACAGATGTGGATTCTTTACTGTAAGAGCAGTGAGACTATGGAACTCTCTGCCACATGATGTTGTAATGAGTGATTCACTACTAACATTTAAGAAGGGCCTGGATGCCTTTCTTGAAAACTATAATATTACCAGTTATATATACTAGATCCTTTGATAGGGCATTGATCCAGGGAATTAGTCTGATTGCCATATCTGGAGTCAGGAAGGAATTTTTCCCCCAATGTGGAGCTAGTGTTGCCACATGGTTTTTTTTGCCTTCCTCTAGATCAACATGTTAGGATATGGGTTGAACTAAGTGGACTTAAAAGTCTTCCTTCAACCTTAAAAACTATGTTACTATGTTACTATAGCTGTGCCCTGGAGCTGCAGGTAGAAGGACCCATTAAAGGCAAAAAAATTGTGGGTTAGGGTGAATTCCAGGAGCTCCATGAGGAGGAATACGATGTCACCAGGCAGAGTCGACATATCCAGAAAGTATCTTGTGGCTCTAAGGCCATGGTTATGCTTAATGCTGGTGTAGAGGGATTCTACATCGCATGTGGCCATAACTGATCTTTCATCAATCTGTAAAGAGTCGACCTTTCTCAAGAATTCACCAGTATCCTTTATGAAGGAAGGGAGACTCCCCACCAGCGGCTGAAGTTTATCATCAATCCATTTATTCACATTTTCCAAGAAGTTCCCTCTACTCGACACTATTGGTCACCCAGGTGGTGTAACTAGGTCTTTATGGACTTTGGGCAGGAAGTACAGAGTGGGAACTAGGGGATCTTCCACGATGAGAGCCAATTTAAGTTGTGATGTTATAATACCATTGTCATTGGCTGATTTTAGGATCTTATGTAAATCATGTGAGAAGGCAGACAAAGGCTTATACGTTCATTTTTTAAAACACACTTCGTCCAAAAGGTGTATGTAAGCCTCCTTCTCATATTTGGTTGTAGGCCAAATGACAAAGCTACCGCCTTTATCTGCGGGTTTGATAAAGACATCAGGAACGTCCCGCAGCTCTCTCAACCTTGCTCGTTCCTGCCCAATCAAATTGTCTTTATATTTATGTGGGAGTATTTGATTAAATGCTTTGCTCACCACCTGAATGAACATATCTATGCTTGGACAGGTGGAGAGGGGAGGAAACTTCCTGGAACACGGACGTGTACAAGGAGGGATCTTACCTCCTTCTGATATCAGATGTTCGGTGGAGAGTCCGTCTAAATCCTCCAAAGTTATTTTTTCTTCTTCAGTTGGAAAAGGAAGACTGTTATTAGGATCATAAAAATGTTTTTTAAAAAGTAAATTTGCACTTCAGTAAGGAAGTGGAATAACTCCAGTGCCACCCTTAAGTTATTAACCCCTTGCCGACATAGGACATTGTACAACGTCCTGTGTTTCTGCTCGTTCTTGACACAGGACGTTGTACAACGTCCTGGCAGATTTGAGCTGCTGCAGCTCCTGTGAGTGGGGTCACTCAGGTGTCACAGATGCTGCTGCTCTGTGACAGCCTGTAGTTGACCCCACAAGGGGTGGATTAACCCCCCCATGCCCAGGACCCCTCCGATCGGCAGTTTAAAGTGAAACTGCCGATCGGAGGGAATCATAGGGATTCACCCCTCCAGATCTGATTGGAGCTCTCCAATCAGATCTGGAGGGGCGGATCGACAAGTGTCTTCCCCCACCACAGCCCCCTCCAGCACCAGGACTTACAGGGGCCTTCCCGCCCCCCCAACCGCTCGCCCCCCTCTATTATTATGTATCTGCCGGCGGGCTGCACCCGCGGGTGCGCCCTCCGGTCACACTGCCTGGTCCCCTCATGCAGGTCCCCCACAGGCAGCCCTCACCTCCGCCCTGTGTCCTGGCCCCCCCTCACCTCCTGCGGTGGGCTACACATGTCGGTGCACCCGCCGCTGCACCCGCCCTGCCTCCGCTGCTGCGCCTCCTCTACCGGCCTCCTCCTGCTCATCGGTGGATCGAGAAGGGGGTAAGTATGTATGAATGAATGAATGAATGAGGTGGATGGGTGAATGGATAGATGATGGGGGTGCATGTGTGGACATGTGCGTGCATAGACATGTGCGTGCATAGACATGTGTGTGCATAGACGTGTGCATGTGTGGATGTGTGCATAGATGGATGTGTGCGTGGATGTGGATGTGCGTGCGTGGATGTCAGAGTGCGTGTGTGGATGTGTGCATGCGTGGATGTCAGCGTGCGTGCGTGGATGTCAGCGTGCGTGCGTGGATGTCAGCGTGCGTGCATGTCAGCGTGAGTGCGTGGATGTCAACATGCGTGAATGTCAGTGTGCGTGCGTAGATGTCAGCATTTGTGGATGTCAGCATGTGTGGATGTCAGCATGCGTGGATGTCAGCGTGCGTGGATGTGTGCGTGCGTGGATGTGTGCGTGCGTGGATGTCAGTGTGCGTGAATGTCAGCGTGCGTGCGTGGATGTCAGCGTGCGTGCGTGGATGTCAGCATGCATGAATGTCAGCGTGCATGCGTGGATGTCAGCGTGCGTGCGTGGATGTCAGCATGCATGAATGTCAGCGTGCATGCGTGGATGTGTGCGTGTGTGAATGTCAGTGTGCGTGGATGTCAGCATGCGTGAATGTCAGCGTGCGTGAATGTCAGTGTGCGTGGATGTGCATGTGTGGATGTGTGCATGTGTGGATGTCAGCGTGCGTGGATGTGTGCGTGCGTGGATGTCAGCGTGCGTGGATGTCAGCATGGATGCATGCGTGGATGTCAGCGTGCGTGAATGTCAGCGTGCGTGGATGTGTGCATGCGTGGATGTCAGAGTGCGTGCGTGGATGTCAGCGTGCGTGAATGTCAGCGTGCGTGCGTGGATGTGCATGCGTGGATGTCAGCGTGTGTGCGTGGATGTCAGCGTGCGTGCGTGCATGTCAGCATACGTGCTTGGATGTCAGCGTGCGTGAATGTCAGCGTGCGTGGATGTGTGCATGCGTGGATGTCAGCGTGCGTGCATGTCAGCGTGCGTGCATGTCAGTGTGCGTGCGGGGATGTGCGTGCGTGGATGTCAGCGTGCGTGAATATCAGCGTGCGTGCGTGGATGTCAGTGTGCGTGGATGTCAGCGTGCATGGATGTCAGCGTGCGTGAATGTCAGCATGCGTTCGTGGATGTCAGCGTGCGTGCATGCATGTCAGTGTGCGTGCGTGGATGTCAGCGTGCGTGGATGTGTGCATGCGTGGATGTGCGTGCATGGATGTCAGTGTGCATGCGTGGATGTTTGCGTGCGTGGATGTGTGCATGGATGTGGATGTGCATGTGTGCGTGGATGTGTGTGCGTGGTTGTGTGCGTGCATGGATGATGGGTGCATAGGTGGATGGATGGGTGCAAAAAGGGATCAAGTGTCCTCTTGTTGTAGTCTCTGGGATCATAGTCATGGTGCACAGTATGACAGATCATTGTCATTCAGTGCAACATATCTGTGACCCCAGAGGCTGTAGGAAGAGGACACTTGATCCCTTACTGCAGTCTCTGGATTGAGCAGAGGCGATCGAGCGTCGTGGGACCTTCGTTGTGGACAACATCGGAGGCGATCGAGCATCGTGGGACCTTCATTGTGGACTACGTCAGATCTTTATAATAAAGATGGAGTCCGAATTTTGTTTGTGTTATTTTTTTCAAATAAAAAGATTTTCCTCTGTGTGTATTTTCTGACTATTTACCAGAGATTCCTAATGGCGGGTCTAACATTGGCCCTATATTATGAATCTCGGGCTTAGTGCCAGCTGCCAATAAAAAGCTGGCATTAACCCTTTTATTACCCAGTTTGCCACCGGCACCAGGGCAACTGGAAGAGTCTGGGTACAGCGCCAGAAAATGGCGCTTCAATGAATGTGCCATTTTCTGTGGCGGCTGCGGGCTGCAATTCACAGCATGGGGGGCCCAGAATGTTTGGGCCTCTCCATGCTGCGGATTCCAGCCCCCAGCTGCCTAGTTGTACCTGGCTCGACCAAAAATATGGCGGAGCCCACGTCATTTTTTTTCTAGAATTAGTTCTAGAAGATAAAAAAAAGGGCTTTGCTGTATTTTTGGTTGCCAGCCAGGTACAATGAGGCAGCTGGGGGTTACTGGCAGTCCGTAGCTGCCAAGTTGTACCTGGCTGGACCAAAAATATGGAGGAGCAACACGCCATTTTTTTTCTAGAATTAGTCCTAGAAAAAAAATAAAAATGGGCTTCGCTGTATTTAGATGCATAGTGAACACTTTGAACCCCCAGGTGCTTCACAAATTAATCCGTAAAGAGGGGCGTGTCCTGGCAGCAATGGCACTGGCTGTGTAACTCAGGAGCTCTGCACAGCCTGAGCACAGAAGCAGCCATAACTAGAAAGTGAAGGAACCTGGGCACCTCAAATTCAGCGCAGAGCTTCCTGAACCGCCTGTGCAACTGATGGGCAAAACAAAACCTCCTGTGAGGTAATCCCCTAAGAGGGTCACCGACTATTTCCTAGCCGGTAACAGCTCCCTCAAGATGGCACCTCCCTCCTCTCCTCGTGCACAGAGAGCTGCGCGCCGCGCCACAGTGCAGGCTGAAGACCTGGGGGACACTGAACTAATGGATGCCCCACTCACCAGAGGTATGATGGCGGATCTCCTGGCAGGCCTCCGATCCTCCCTGCAGCAGGATATGAGGGCTATGGTGGCAGAGGTGCGGGGGGAGATTGTGGAGCTGGGCGCACGAGTTGACAAATTGGAGCAGAAAATGGCGGAGGTAGTTCGCTCACACAATGAGCTACTGGACTCCTACGACCGGCTCCAGAACAGAACGGACAGAATATTCGCAAAGACCTTAGATTTAGAAGATAGATCGCGCCCCAACAACATTAGGCTCAGAGGCATACCAGAGCAGGTGGCAGCGGATGATCTAAGGTCATACCTCAAAGACTTCATCAAAACAGTGATGCCTGAAACCCCTCAGGAGCTTCTGGTTGTGGATAGGATTCATAGGGTCCCTAAGCCTCCCTCGGTCCCTGAAGACAGTCCTAGAGATGTGCTAGCCAGGCTCCATTACTACGAACTAAAGGAGGACTTCCTCCGTGTCCTCAGGCAGAGCCCGCACCTCCAGGATCAATATGCCTCTCTTGACGTCTACCCGGACCTTTCTCCGGGCACCCTGGCTTTGAGGAAGGCATTCAAGCCCTACACCAAAATCCTGAGAGATCATGGAATACAGTATCGCTGGGGGTTCCCCACCAAGCTATTGATCCGTCGTAATGGCGCCCTGATTCCATGCCTCATTCCTCCGCACGCAGAGAAGAATCTAATTCAATGGGTACTCTGGCCGCCTGAATCTACATCACAATCCACTGCTCCTGCCGCCTCTTCAAGACCCAGGCCAGGAGGCCGCATCGATCCGGAGTGGTCTACAGTTTGATAACTCAACAAATACAGGTTCCTTCCTCTCCACACTGCACCTATGTGCTCCAGGCTGTCTTTTCCTGGCTGTCTCTCTGTTCTCGCCCTTCTCTCTTCCTTTCTGCCCTCTTTTCTCTCTCATCCTCTCGCCCTTTTTCTTTCTGCCTTTAAATAGGTAGCTGAATTTCTCATTCTCATTCTTTCCTAGCACTGAACAATTCCCCCTTTTCTCCCCCCTATGTCCCCCCTTTGACATACACTTCACCCTTCCCCCCCCGTTATCCCTCTACTCCCTCTACTACTCTACTTTGCTCCCCTTCTTCCCCCCGTTAGTCTGAAGTCACCTCCTTTTCACCCTTTTTTCCCTTCTCCTCCCCTATTGCCCCTCCCCTTCTCCTTTTCTGTTCGTTCTCTTCCTGCTCCTTTCCTCTGACTACTCTTCCCTTCCCATTATCTATATCTCCCCTTTCCCCTTCCATTTTTGGCGCTCTTTCCACTTTTCCTAATTTCTTTGTTTGGACGAGAACTGAGTAACCCCCGTTGGGTGCTGCTCTTGGCGTTCACCCTGTGGCTGCCCTGGTCGCAGGGGCACCACATTGGCACACACTGTCCCTGGCAGCAGCTCCATGCTCTTGTCCTGCTGGCACACACTGCCCCTGGCAGCAGCTCCTGGCTCTTGTCCTGCTGGCACTCACTGCTCCTGGCAGCTGCTCTAGGCTCCTGTCCTGCTGACACACACTGTCCCTGGCAGCTGCTCCAGTCTCCTGTCCTGCTGGCACACACTGCCCTAGCAGCTGCTCCAGGCTCCTGTCCTGCTGGCACACACTGTCCCTGGCAGCAGCTCCAGGCTCTTGTCCTGCTGGCACATGTGGCGCCCCGCAACGAGTGCGTCACAGGAGGGTATTGCAGCCAAGACAACAGCAGCAATATTTTCTGACCCAGCAGTCATACGGTTAACTCAGAGATCCATACCCTACATGCATCACCTAGCATAGAGTGCCAATCAGGCCCTGGCGGGCGGAGTGTAAGGGTAGTGTGTAGGAAAAACAGATACACTTAGAAGAGTCGGGGAGTGTAACAGCAACCTAGAAGACCCCTGCAGATTTCCAGCTCTGCAACGTAGGAGCGGGGGCTGCGCACAGTTCCGTACGGCCCCCGGGCCGTCACAGGTCGGGTGTCTTCGCCTGAGGCCTAAACTACTGGGATCGGGCGTTAAACACGGGTCTCCAAAAACTCCCGTGCCCAACGGTTTGCTGGTACCGAAGCTAGCAGCAGTTCACCTCTGCTATGCGAACCAGAAGAGTGGAGGATCGCTTTACAGGAGCACCCCGCCACCTGCCAAATCCAGTCGTCTAACCAGCGGTGTACCCACCAAGGGACCTAAGGCTCCCCAAAATATCCATAACGTACACTTTGGATAGGGCATTGAAGCAGCCTCCCTGTACCCGATCTGGTATTCCTGGGCGACAACGGCAACACAACTTAACTAGAATGGAGGAACACCCGGATCTCTGAGGGACACCTATCACTGCTGAGTCCACGCGGTCCACTACCCGTTAACTGTATGCCATGTACTGCTTGCTGGTTACAGTAAATTACCCGTTACAGAGACTTACAGTGTCCGTGCTTTCTTAAGAACTGTCCATCTCCGCATTAAGGTAACCGCAGCTGCCGCAGAACATCTTATGCAGCTTATGGCTCCGGGGATCACCGCTCAGCCTGTGGGGAGCGTTCCATCTTGCTGCATTCCATCCCCCGGAGGCCCCGCAGCGTCTGTAAAGTTACCGAATCTCTCATAGGTGGCGTCATGACAAATTAACCCCTTAATCTGTTCCACTGAAGACGTCTTATACCTTTTATTCTGCACCACCGGGCCCCACTGCCGGCAGGCGTGGTCCATCCGTGACATGAAGGAGGAAGCGAACGCATGTCTAAACCGGAGTCCCGGCCGCGGTGAGTCAGAAATCTGGTGTCACGAACAAGATACGAGCAGGCCCGTTCCCTAACGGGTATAATGTGCTTTAAAAAGACTTTAATGTCTACAAAAAGGACTTTGTTCGTCCGAAAAAGAACTTTCCCGCCATTTCACCGTTGGGCCAAGATGGCGCCCAAGATGGTGTCCCCGCCATGAGGATCCGCCACGTGCAAGCCCAGGATTGAGCCACCGCCCCTCTTCGTGGGAGGGCTAAGGCAAAGGCGCCAAAATCATTGTCTGCCCTTATTGCTCGAATCAACCAGGGGGCGGACCAAAGACCTTTGCCCACAATTGGACTATAAAAACCCCCAAGGAAGTGGGAGTGTCAGACCCTTCTTCACCAGCTCTTCACCAGAACGGTCACCGGTTGGACGGGTGTGGTTCTTTTACCAAGATGGCCAGTTTGAGACTCCAAGACCTCATGCAACAAGTGGAAGCCAAGGCCAGAGCAGCCATAGGCCACCCCGGTCCGGGGCCTGTCCTCAACATCGATGGCAGTCCCGATTTTTGGCAAGAAGCTCTGCAAGACCTCCGGGTGAGGCTCATGGAAACTGTCGAATGGACGATTCGTAGCTGGAGCGCGAGCCTAGGCCACAGACTACATCATGCGATGCAGCAGAGACGACCGGGTACGACCACTCCAGGAGCGGATGATATCTCCAGTTTCACAACGACCTCCCCAACACCTACCGCTTGCCCTGCGTCCTCACCAGAGCCCATTGACTGTTTCATTCCGGTAGAGACCGCAGCTCACCCCGATTCATTGCCAGAAGCCGCAGCCGAATCTGTGCCAGAGCGGGAGCTTGTAACCTGCTCCACGGAAGAAGCCGACATTTATCCGGTTCCCGCCGCGGAACCCACCAACAGTCGTACAACTACAAAGACTGTTGCCTGTGTCTTCCCTGGACTGGAGACCTCTCTTACCAATACAGAGGCCTACCTGTTCACCGGGATGCAGACACCATTACCAGCAGTAACAGATGAAGAGGCAGGCAGCCTGGAAGCCCTGCAGGACGACCCTGTGGAAGGATCCGCAGCATCAACGCCCCGTTGCACAGGAGTTCCCATTCCAGCATCTCCAATCACCGAGCAGCCCGATGTGATCGTCGAGGGAGAGGAGGATGATGATGACGACGACGAGACCCGCAGCATTCCTGAGGATCTCGACACCGGTTTCGCCTGGGGAGACAGCGGGGATCCTCCGTCCGAGCAGCCAGCTCGGGTACACTGGTCAGGTGCATCAGCGACACCTTCCCCTGTGCCGTTCAACCGGGTTCCAGTCCAGACTGCCCGTCAAGCCCAAGCTTCCTACCAAACCACCAGCCGCACCAGTCATATTCACACTCCGAGCCGTACCGACGATAATGTACGTCAGCGTCGCCGAGAGGAGTGGCGAGCCCGTGAACGCGCCAACATGGAGGCCCGTGCCGAGGCTCGTCACCAACCGCCGCTGCCTGATGAACTTCGCCGGGAAGGTAGAGTCTCCACCTTTAATCTATCTAACGGGTGGGGGTTCGCTTGGGAGGTGGGTTTGAATGAAGAAGTGTTTGTGGGGCGCCGGGAAGTCGAGTCACATTTGCCCAGAGGACATCCCGATCGCGACCTATACAGGGGCGATATAATCACCTACGAGCGGTATGCTTGTCTGGATGGGTGGTTCGCCATAAGGGTGCGTCATCGTCCTCCGCACCAGTGACTTAAATGCTTGGACTTTACCAATGACTCTGTTCCTGTTCAACCACTGACTGTGTGATCTGGCGGCCACAGCCTGAACTCTCGTTAAGGACAGCCGATCGCCCGCCGGGTCCGCAAAAGTGTTTACCTGTTTATTTTGCTTGCAACATCCTTAGCAAATATTTACCTGTTAATAATAAAAATGTTTATTACCTGTTA